>DWLK01000018.1:0-10197 GCA_018245215.1 Celaenorrhinus cf. opalinus JZ-2019 | reverse complement strand
TTACTTCGTATCACCCACTGGTAGCGTGTCATGGCAAGATAGATCTGTGT
This sequence comes from Celaenorrhinus cf. opalinus JZ-2019, assembly GCA_018245215.1. Lineage (NCBI taxonomy): Eukaryota > Metazoa > Arthropoda > Insecta > Lepidoptera > Hesperiidae > Celaenorrhinus > Celaenorrhinus cf. opalinus JZ-2019. Next base: position 10,147 of record DWLK01000018.1, on the reverse strand, counting down.
TCTGATTTTATAGTTGACACCTACCGCGAAATTCAAAAATGGAACGAAACGAAACGCAGTAATATCGTCGTGGCTTATTTGATTTACCTACCCAATTAATATTTTTCACTAGGTGACCCGGCAGACGTTGTACTGCCTCAATCGATAAAATTTTCATATTTATTCACCTTTTAAACCTCCTCTGGACTTCCACAAATAAATCATAACCAAAATTAGCCAAATCGGTCCAGCCGTTCTCGATTTTAGCGAGACTAACGAACAGCAATTGATTTATATATTTAAATAGATTAGAATTTCTGAAATTCGCGGGCGGACAAAACGATTTCACTTAATTTTACACTAGGTAATAAGTAGCTAATGTGACTTAATTAAGGTACCAGACTCGTCGGTTACACTTGACAAACGATCTTTAAAGTTAATTTATATCTCTTATTGTGAACTGAACACTAAAAGTGATAGAATGTTTTAATGGAGGATGGAGGATTTCGTTTGTGCAACTAGCGGTAAACATGTATGTAACAAAAAAGATTTTATTAATAAATGTTTCTTACCTAAGTCTGTATTGAAATTTTCACCACACAATTCCTTTCCAATTTCTTCCCAGGCTTTATTTTTTGCGTCCTTATTCTTATAAAAATCATCGGCCGGGTCCCATAAACATCTTCTAATTCGCACTTCGTCAATTACTCGACCCGTATCGATGTGATTCATTTTGTACACAACAGTACCTAACGGCACGTCTCAACGGCGTGAGACTAAAACGCACAATGGCCGTAGAAGCGCACGAGCGGCGCGCGCTTCGACCGCGCCGCGCGAATAGGACGCGTTCAACGAATGGCGCTGCTCAAGCGCGCGAATTTGAAACGCTACTAATACCCCAATACATATCCGAGCGCGCGCGCTCCGACGGCGCTGCCGAAACGCGTGACTGTAAGGCTGCCTACGCACTGGCGACCATAGACGCGGCCAGGCCGCCGCGGCCATGGTCGCCGGTGCGTAGGCAAGCGCGACATGTGGACGGCCGAAAAATTTGCAGTCGACTTCCAAGGGTGTGTCAAGATGGACGTGCAGAAGATAATCACGCTAACTGTGCTTGTGTATTTACTACGAAAACGAAAACGGAAGATTTCACGTAAAAGACAGTTTTGGGTGCATCCATTACTTTGCGAGAGAAAGACTAAAGGATTATATTATACTTATTTTTTGGATTTAAAAATGTATGAGAAGAGATTCTTTAATTACATGAGAATGTCAACGAATACTTTTAACCTGTTACTGGATACAATAAAACCAAAAATTACTGGAACTGGTAACAACTATCGGAAATGCATTCCAGCAGAAGAAAAATTAGTAATAACAATAAGGTAAGCTTTTTCTTTTTTAAATACAGAATGTTTAAAAAATACGTGATATATTTTAAAGGGTGTTTCGGAATGGAGTATTGTGTACAGGAAAAATAAAAATAATGTGATAGGGCCTTTTTTTTACTTAAACTGCTAAATGGATTTTTTTGTAAATTAGAATTAAACAAGACTCGATTCTGAATCACCCTAAACCACCACTGTTGTGTTTTTCACAACAACCTGTATAATTCATTGACCAAGGTTTTGCCACTTTAAAAAATTTATGAACTCTTGTTCAGTAGTATTCTACTTTACGACTTTGAAAAGGAGAGGAAAAGAGCTTGCTTATAACATGTTTTTAAATATTAAAAAACTGAAGTAGATAATCAAATTATTTATATTTTCATAACTTAAAAAATGGCAATTGTGAACAATTAATGATTCAAATTGGGAAATAGGTCTATCATTTCTGAATTTTGGGAAATATCAGAATAATGAGTATGAGTATCGCTGTAATTTGAATCATCTGATATCCTGTTGGTAGTAGAGTAACCTGAATAACTCGGTCGATGCGGGTCATATTCTTGGTCGTTAAGAATATTGAAATTTCTTGAATAGTTAATGCGCGCTGTTGTAGGTGTACAGTTCGGTTGGTATTTTTCTATAATTTCCATGATTTCCATTTTCGCTTTGGTCTTCATTGCAGCAGGGATTGTTTGAAATCTTTCGAGGAGGGATAAAAGAAACAGTCTGTCACAATTTGAATCATTCTGTGTAGTCGCTATGGTCTTATGCAGAACTGAAATTAGAGGGTCTGTATCGGATTCTTCGTTTGGTATTTTTTTCTTCCTTTTTGTTCTAAGCGACTTTGATGCAGACTGTTGAGTCTCAAGATCAGAAGATCTTGCACTTTCATTTTCTTGACTTGCCTCTTCGAGACTATTTTCTGTAGCGTTTGTGTCCAGCACTGATTTCAAAAACAGTAATTGGTTGAAATAGGTGTATTGTGATTTACGTTTTGCAGCAGAACCACTTTTGACATCTTTAAGACGGCGCAGCTCTCTTGTGAAACAGTCTCTAAGGTTTTTCCATCTTTTTTGGAGAGTAATGCCTGTAAATCAATAAATAAATGTAGTACATATTACAAAACTAATATTATGTTTATTAATGTGAATTTTATTTTCAGGTATTTGGCTACTGGGTGTTCTTTATCTCATATAAGTCATGAATACCGTATAGGGCTTCCTACAGTATCGGAAATAGTATTTGATGTTTGTGAAGCAATATGGGAGATATTAAAACCAATTGTGATGCCACAATTGACCAGAGATAAGTGGATTCAAACGGCTGAAGGTTTTCAAAAATACGCCCAATTTCCTAATTGCATCGGAGCCATCGACGGCAAGCACATTAGAGTTATCAAACCACAACATTCGGGATCTCTTTATTACAATTACAAGAATTATTTTTCAATCGTGTTACTTGCAATATGTGATGTAAATTATAAATTTCTTTACGTAGATATTGGAGCATACGGCAAATGCAGTGATTCGTCAATTTACAAAGACTCTGTATTTTATCATAGGCTTTTAAATAATGATCTCGATATTCCGAGCAATAACCCCATCAAAGAAAATGGCCAATCAATGCCGTTCGTTTTAGTGGGTGATGAGGCGTTTTCACTATCGGAACATATGATGCGACCGTATGCTGGGAGAAACTTGAATAATGTAAAGACTAATTTTAATTATCGACTATCCCGTGCCCGCCGCTATATTGAATGTACATTTGGAATATTAGCCAATAAATGGCAAATTCTTCACCGACCCCTAAACGTCAAGAAAGAATTTGCAGTTGTGATTATAAAAGCTCTATGTGTGCTTCATAATTTTGTGCGAGAAAGAGACGGATATGATTTCAAGGACACGTTAACTGTACCAGAGGCTTTATTAGAAATACCTGCATGTTTACCTAATAGAGCAAATAGAACATCAACCGAATATCGAGATATATTCGCAAACTACTTCAGTACCGATGGTAGCTTGCCCTGGCACAATTTGTAAATATATGGGTACCTACGACGGCTGCTCAGTTTGTGCGTTGAGGCACTTGCTCGCCGCGAGCCGCCATTGCGCGCCGTAAACAAAATGGCGTCGAACGCACATGCGGTATGAGTAATCTTTTTAAAAAGTTATTCCAATCATTACGAAAACCTGGGAAATTGTAGCAAATAATTGTCAAAACTCATGTGCAAAGCGAAAAATAGTAGTTGTAGTTCATCGCATTATTAATTTACTTAGGCATAATAAAATAAAATATTAACCAAGTTCTGCCTTTTCTTTATCTTCCATGGATTCACCGCCAAATATATCGACCACTTCAAGCCACAACTGCCGCTTAACATCTTTATTGGAGTAATCATTTGATGCTAAATCCCATAAACCTCTTCTATTTTCAACTTCAATTATGAACCTTTCCGTGTCGAAATTGGCCATTGTAAAATAATCACTCTGTAGCTAGCTACACGTCTGGTCGCCGCGGCCGATGCGGTAGCACTGATGAATTTAAATACAGAAGTGATGTTCTCGACGGCCACGATTGGTCGCTGGTCGCGTGGCATCAAATTGGACGCCGCGGCCAACGGTGGCCGCTGGTCGCTGGCCGCTAAGTGCGTAGGGTATGTATGTATGTTGGGACATCCTATATACTACGGACCTATCGACACATAGTAGTTAGGGACTTCGGACCTTGAGACGAACTCTCTTTACCCGGGCAGAAACTCGTGAGGAACACCGCCTCACGGTAATAACACACAGCCTTTCGGCTTAACGGGAATAAATTTCAATCGAACTAATTCGACCGATCGTTGCCTAGCTGGACTCTTCCGCCGAGTCCAAATCATAGATCGAGCGCGGGAGCGGCCGCCCGTCTGGCGGGCGCGCGTGTAATGGCGCGATCCCTCGCAAGTGGCCGTGCGGCCCATTGTCCGCGCGGGAGAACATCCCGCGCGACAACGACCGCACGAACCGCTCGATGGTTTGCACCTTGAGATCGCGCGCTATTACATCGTTCCTAACGTAACGACCGGCTCCTACGATCGTTCTAAGAGCGATGTTTTGCTGCGCCTGTAGACGCTTCCGGTTGGTGTTGGAAACCAGCGCGTACCACGCCGGCGCCGCATACGTCAAACGTGAACGAATGTACATTTTGTACACTCTCAGTTTGGTGTTAGTTGGCAACTTAGATTGCAAAACCGGTCGGAGTAGTGCACGCGCAGCGCGCGATTGGCCGATCGCTCGATCTACCATCGGCACCATCTGCAACGTGCGGTCGATTTCACAACCCAAGTACCTAACTGAGGAGCGCCACTGTATCACCTGCTCACGCAGGCGCAGCGGCGTCGGCTGGATACGTTTGTTACTGAACAGCGTGGCGACCGTCTTACCGACATTAACGGCCATCCTCCACTGATCGAACCACTCTGGTAGGCGGTCTAACAGGCGTTGCATTCGCTTTACAGCTGGCTCGGCCTTATAGGACGATGTGAAGAAGGCGCTGTCGTCAGCGAACAACGCAAGCATAACGTCCGATTCCCACACCTCAAGTTCACCTTGTAGCGTGGGAATATCGTTCGTGTAGAGCGCGTACAATGTTGGCGAGAGGCAGCTGCCCTGCGGCAATCCCGCGCGTATAGGTCGCGGATCTGAGTGTGTGTTCTCGACCGAAACTACGAACTGCCGCCCATGTATATAGGACGCTACAAGCCTTACTAACATCGCCGGCGCGGGGGACTCTAACAACTTGAATATGAGCCCCGCGTGCCACACACGGTCGAAGGCCTTCTCGATATCGAGAAATACTCCGACCGTGTGGTACCCACGGTTCAGCTCAGTAGTCAAGTGGTGAATCACCCGCGTCAGCTGAAGCGTAGTTGAGTGACCCGCACGGAACCCGAACTGCTCGTCCCTTACCATAAGTGACGGTCGCAGTCTGTTCAGTGCGAGCCTCTCAAAAAGCTTCCCTAGCGTCGGCAGGAGCGTTATGGGCCGGTAGCTACTCGGGTAACGGCGATCCTTACCCGATTTCGGGAGAACTATCACTTTACCCATCTTCCAGGTGGTCGGGAAGTAACCTGTGCGCAAGATGCCATTAAAGAGCCTGGTCAATGCGACCATGGCCCTTCGGGGCAGCAACGTTAACGCCACATTCGGGATCCCATCGAGACCTGGCGCCTTGCGTTTTTTCAAACGCATAGCGACCTTCCGCGTCTCTGAGGGCGATATAAAGATCACCCCTTCAAGCGGCGGTGTCGGATCACAAAGGAATTCCCGTACGCGCTGTTCTACCTGCTTGTGATGGTCGCCGACGGCAACGTTTGCGGGGTGTGGGGAGAACTGCTCTTCCATGTACTCCGCAAGTATCTCCGCGCGGTCCTTAGATGCATAACAGCGCCGCCCATTCTTATCAAAGAGCGGGCAGACAACTGTTTTTGCACGCGTAAGTTGTCTATTAAGATGGTATAGAGACGTATCGTGCTGACTAGCTTCGTCGATACGCGCCTCCCATGAGGTCCCTCTGTGCTCGGCCATCTTAATAGACACCTCACGCGCCAATGCATTGAGTCGACGCTTGACCCGGGGACAGCGGGTGTGCGCCCATAGCTTTGTAAGCTTCCTTTTATTCCTAATTAACTCGTTTAAAAATGTAGGCAAAGTTACACGGCGGTACGACTCAACCTGGACCATCGTGGTCGACGCTGCCAATGCATTTTTAATATGGGACGTTATCGTCGATGCGGCGGCGTCGATCCCTTCCGGCGAGGAGAGCGCACCGTCGTAACGGAAATTGCTGAGCAATTTTTGATAAACAGCCCAATTGGACTGTTTACGAGTTTTTGGTAGGGCTACACACTCTGCCCCCAGACCAAGCGTGACCAGTATAGGAAGGTGCTGCGTGTCCAGGGCATACAGCACCTCCACATGGACTGGGCACGGGAGACCCCTGTGGAGCACAATGTCCAGGACATCTGGCCGGGAGGACTCATCCGAAGGCACATGGGTGGGTGCTTCAGGCCCGAGCACCTCATACCCCATGGTCTCGGAGTCTTTGTACAATTTCCGACCTGCGACGTTGGTGGTCCTGGATCTCCACGCACGATGTTTGGCGTTGAGATCACCAACGACTAAGGTCGGACCACCCCCGGCCATGATGTTAGAAATGTCCTGCGAGTAAAAGAGTTCGTTAGGTGGTCGGTAAGCCGCGAACACGCGCAGCTCCTTTCCCGCCATACTAACTACGGCCCCTATGGAGCGCGTGGCTTCGTACGGCGGGAGGGACAGTACGTCGTGCACCACGTCGCGTCGTACCGCCACCGCCGTGCCCCTGTAGGCGAGGCCGGCGGGCGTCACTTCGTCTCGGCGGTACACTACGTAGTTCGGGAGGTTGAACCCATCGGTCGGCCTAAGCTTCGTCTCGCCCAAAAGCACGACATGTATGTCTTGCTCGTGGGCGAGCAACCGAAGCGCGTTGAGGTGTTGCCTCACACCCCCCGGGTTCCAATAGAGCACCCTAAGTTGGAGTACCATATTGGAAACCGAAGATAGGCGTAAGTATAGTTCTTATCGCTGTTACAAGCTCGGGGTACTGAGCGATAGCCTGCGCTATAGTCGCTATTGCGGCTATTACGGTTTCGGCCGACGCTTCAATACCCAAAGCCTGCAACGGGCGAGGGTTGGATACTCGGGTTGGCTGAATTTCGGGATGAGAAGGGGGGCCTGATGGAATATCCATCGGCTCAACTGAAGGGGTAGGAGCAGGGATGGGTATGGGAACCTCGACCGTGACCTCTGGGTTCGCCCTCCGCCGCGCTTTGCGTCCCTTCTTACTCACCCGCTGGGACTGCGGGCCCACCTCTACAGCAGCCGGTGCCGGGATTTGGGTTGTTGTAGGTTGTTCGGTGGCGGTAGGAGCCCTACGGGCCCTCTGGGGCCTCTGAGGCTTCGCCTGCTGTACTGGCGTTACCTCAGGCTGGGTCGGCTCGACTACCACGAAGGGTTCGTCAGCCTCCCTTTGACGCCGCCGGTTGGCCCTCTTCTTGGCTTTCCGGGTCACCCCGGTGCGGCCCGTCGGAAGGTTCGCCGGCGCCATCAATGAAGCACCCGCGGCACCCGCGGGCTCCTCCACCATCCGTGTAATAGGGCCCCGCGTTGTAGGTAACGCAGTTCCACTCGGTAGGGTTGCGACACGGGAAGGATTAGCCGGAGGGATGGTAACACCTCTGACGCGAGCCATCCGCTTTAGGTAACCGCACCGCCGGTCATTGGCAGTGTGGTCGCCCTGGCAGTTAGCGCACTTCAGAGGGCCATCCCTCGATACGGTGCAATCACCCACCACGTGTGACCCCGCACACCGGATGCACCTAGGGACCCGGTGGCAATTGTGGGAGGAGTGGCCCACCAGCTGACACCTGTGGCATTGCCCCAGGCCAGTCTTGGAGGCCCACGCCTCCACAATCACCCCCGGCATGAACAGAAGCTCGTTCACCCTGTAAAGGCGTGCGAGCTCTGCCTCCCCCAAGCGGTCCAGTTGTGCGTAGTATACGCAGTTCGGGTTGTTGTGCCGCGGAGGTATTTGGCGCGAGTACCGCACCGGGAAGCCCATCGCTCTCAGAGCATCGGAGATCCTCTCAGGGTCTGTGTCCCGGGGTAAGCCACGAATGCACACCTTAGTAGGGTGTTCTTCCCGCGGGGCATAACAGTACCATGAGAGGTCTCGTTCCTCTTTCGAGAGGTCAACCAAGTAGCGCTGGACCACCCGGTACTCCTCGGCCGACTGTGGACGGAATCGCATCCCCTTCCCGAACGGGCGTGCGTTAGGTGCATGACCTAATTTGTTGCGCAACGCAGCAAAATGCACTGTCCAGTTGGGCAGACACTCTACAACGATGGGGGGGTAGGACCGGCTGCGTGTACCTAGGTCCTGGGTAGGTTGGTTAGGGGCCTGCATAGGTGCAGGCCTACCAACAGCGGATGTTGATGCTTGCTGGGGATCGGGTACTACTTGTGTCGATAAGGCCGCAGCATATGAAGCGCCGGGTCGCTGTGGCAAAGTGCCGAAAGTTACATTTTTTATACTTATTATTTTCGAGGTCAATGAACTCTGTGTCATTGACCTTGAACTTGAAATCAAACCAGATGTTCCCGCGACCGGCGTTGGCGGCACAAAAGGTGGCGATGAAATTGATGGCGGCGGGGTTACATTGGCCGAGGTCGATGCTATACCGGTCACAGGTGTCTGCACCGCACCACTACTCGGTACAGACGCTGCGCCGGCCTCGGTTGCAATTCCCATTGCCAGAAGGACAGCTGGGGGCTTAATAATGTTGCGCACTTGTGTCACTTGTATCGGGAGTGTGAGATTATCATTGCTAGTACTTACATTTTTAAATAGGGTGGATTCTAATTCATCCCCCGACAAGCTGTCGTGGAACTCGTCGGAGGATGAAGCTAAAGGCAGCGCTCGGGTCTTGGCCGGTTCGTACACTACACCTTCATCAAGGGATGGCCGTCTCGGCTTTTTCAGGCTGACTGGTTTCTCAACCTCAACTTCCGGTGTCGATCTGGGTTCGGTAAACTTCATTGTATCTATGTTGATCGGTTTGTTCAAGGCCTGTTTATTTTTGGAGGTTAGTTCCCAGGTGGGTCCTATCGGCCATATCTTAGGAGCAGTAGTGATGTTCCTGGCTGCTATACGCCTTCTGGGCTTCCCTAGGGTTATTACTTCACTCCCTGGAGTGGTAAGGCTCGGTATTGGTTTCGGAATTTGCGAGGCGGAAGGAATCGGCTTCGCGGTTGTCCCGCTCTCTCGCATAGCTGCGTCATTTTCTGACGCAGGGGGGCGTGGCTTAGCTTCCGTGGCGGCCGGCGATATTGCCATCTCGCTCTCGGCGTCTCTTTCCCCCGCCGTTATCGGGGAACTTGGAGGTAAATTCATTATTAAAACTCGCAATCCTCTTCTGTCGCTTCCACACCGTTCCCAATTTTCCTGAATCACTGCATTCCAGAACACTGCAATCCGTACTCACTGAAATCCGGTTAGCACTGTAATCCAGTTACACTGTAATCCAGTTACACTGAAATCCAGTTGAGGCACGCGCGAGTCACTTTAAAAGTTCAGTTAACTTAACTAATTGGGTCCTGTCCCTAACACCATCACTGTGCATGTAATATGGCACACAAATGCTGTGGATCCACCAACTCCACGTATCTTCTCCCCGGAGAAGAGGGCGGCGTCGGCGGCGCGAAGGTTCACGTCTGAACGCGTTGATCCGGCGGCTTGCACTAAAGAGAGGGGGCCAGCTCGGAGACGGTCGCAGCACTTGTGTCGAGCACCGAAACGGCGCTTCCTTATATACTGATTTTCGGTTACCTCACCCCCGCTTTCCTTTTTCTTTATTATTTCTTTAATTTACACAGTTAGATAATTATTTTTGGTTCTTATGCATTCTATTTTATGTCCTTAATCTATTTAACTAAGGTCTAGATGTGTACCTAATGCCTAGGCAAAGTTATAGCCTTGGCGTCCCTTTTTTTCCCTGCCCCGCACTGCCCACTATAAATATAAAACGCGAGGAGACCCGCGGCGTGCGTTCATTCATCTCTGAGCAGCCGTGGCGTGAGGTACACATACGAAAACAACTTTAATCTTATTTTCTATCCATATCCTAAATAATTAAGACATAAAATATATAATAAGTACATTATTTACATAAGTCATTTTTGAAATCAAATTACGTAAATCCTATG
>DWLK01000017.1:0-10219 GCA_018245215.1 Celaenorrhinus cf. opalinus JZ-2019 | reverse complement strand
CACAAACATACATACATTCGTAAATGATAATGACTACCAAAGATAAATGAAAATGTTACCATAAGGTTTAATTATATTATGTGTACTCGTCGCTTCTGTTATTTGCGCAATCGCATATTTTAACCATACACTTATTTTCATCAAGATCTAACAGGCTCTTCAGTTATAAAAGAACATACAGTCAGGTAGAACAAATAAATATTTATTAAAAAATATTTATATATGACACATACAGATTGGTATAGTTATTTTTACCAATTATTGCAATAAACTTAGAAATGATTCCCGAAATTTAGTTCTCCAAAGATACTGCGGATTATGGTCTTCTATATATATGAAACAGCAATTATAAAAATTATTTGTAAAAAAAACAAATAATGAACCTTAAGTTGAACTTGAGGCTATACCTAGGATGATAGGCGATGCTATTGAAATTGAAAAACATCCAGATTTTAATAGAAATAATGGTCGCCAACCTGGGATCCCATTATATGTTCTATCAAACTTGGAAATACTATTACTATGACCATCTACAAAGCCTAAAGACAGGGTGAGCACATTTAGTGTAAATAGCTATGATTAATAATATTAATGTTGTAATTAAAGGTAGCATACAATAACTATGACAAAAAGACGTTAAACATCATTAGTCATCCCGTGTCCTTAAAACCTATAAAGGGTTCGAAACGTCGGGTTAAAATTAAAATTAAAATAGGACTTTAAAATCCTTAAATAGTGGTTTAATTTTAATGTGTAACATTTATGTAAATCTCAAAAATCATTATGTTAATGTTAATGAATTGAGTGACTACTTTACATCACCTGAACTGCGAAGCCGTTCGCTATCTTCACACAATAAAGACGATAAGTAGAACCTTTAATGTGACCAGTTTATGGTTGCTTATTGCCATCCCTTAGCAAGTATTAAGCCTTTCTTGCTGTATGAAAGACAATCATGTTTGCAAATTAACGTCAACTTGCCTCTGTTTCTCCTAAAACTTTTTAAGAAAATAGCTTTTCTTGCTGCGCTCTCTCATTTTGTGGGTAATACAGGTAATAAAGGGACTAAAAAGTTTTGGCTTTAAGCAGTGAGATGAGCTGGAGTTTCGTTATAAGTATCTTAATTTATTTATTAAAACTTTGTTGTACAAACTAAAATGACATTATCTATTAGTCAAACCTTAGTAATGATAAATTAAATTGAAAGAAAGGTTAATTTGGATTGTGCACTGAATTGTGAAATGTATTTCAAAAGCATTGTTTCTAATATTTTGTTACAGATTTAGTAACCTTTGAATAATTATTTAGTATTCACTATTATATCGAATTAATTTTATTGGAATATTTGTAATGTTTAATTTGTTTTATTTGTGTTTATGTTGTTATATTTGCTTTAAATGTTACTGACGCGTGGTTTTATTTTAACTTCATTAAAAAGTCCGAATTTATCTTTGGACATTCATTGACATTAGCCGTTGACACCTTCTAGTACATCTGTATGGGATTTCGATATGGTGCAAGCCTTGTAAGAGTCAGTATGCTCCAATCGTCGGGTATATGTAGATCGTAGCTATCCTACAACATAAATTATAAATTAGCTGAAATAGGTATGGAGGTGGTGAAAAGGGTTTGGGTAGGAAGAGAAAGTCTTTGTATACTGGTAAAACTAGGGTGCTGTATTCGGTCAACAATACAGATTGGTATGGTATGGTTATGATATGGTAATGGTTCTGAGAACGCGACGGAATTGGTAAGGTAATTGGTTCGAATACGCGGCGCCTCGAGCGGCTGCTGGTCACGTATTATATGGTAAATGGTTTGAATACGCGGCGCCTCGAGCGGCTGCTGGTCACGTATTAACCTTAAGTTGTAATAACCTAGGTTTTAAATGTTTAACGCTTGCGCGTAAATGCATACGCTGCAAAACGCATAGCCGCTGAGGCGCTCGTATTATGTTCTCGAACATACTCCCACACCTGAGATGAAAATGGATCTAAAGTTGGTGATGGTGAATGGTGAATTGTAACACTAGTTCTATTTATCTAGCAATTACAGGTAAGCCTTATACGTATAGCATTGACATCATGGTAAAATATTTAAAAGTATAACAATAAAATGGTACTAAAAACTAAAAATCTAACAAAAATATAGAAATATAATGCTAAGGAAACTGTAAAAATTATGTTATAAGTATGCAAAGAACCGGTTGCATCAAAATATTTAAACTAAAGTGTCTTCAATTTCAACAGTTTGTGTAGTTGGTACAGGATACGCCTGTGGCCCTCTTTTTTCCGCACTCACACTACGTTTAACACTAGGCCACCGTTTGGCTAACCTATGCACACGCACACGCGCACTATAGCTCGACTTTATGTCAGCACCACCCAGCGATTGCTCCGCAACACTACACTCTGCTCGTGGCTGCACCGCGGCCCCCGGCCGGGCTCCCTCCGCGCGGCAGGGCGGCGGCGCGGCGGGCTGCTGCGGTCGCGCACACCTGCGCCGCCACCACCACCCAGCTGCTGCTGCTATCGCTACGACCAGCGACACGTATATGACAGTATATTGATGAACGTCATGGCTCGACAGCTCATTAATTTCGGCTTTTCTAGACTTCAGGTCTCTCAACTGGTCTCCGAGAACAGTCAAGGAGGAATTCAATTCTTGACTGTCTGGTTCTCTCTCTCCGCTGGGTATTTTCAAATTCACTACATTATTAATTTGGTCCATTTCTGGTATTGTTAAATTTGGTGTATAATTAAGCGTATTTGATTGCTTTTGTAAGGAGTACAATGAAAAATCCTTTCCTTTAATAATACAATTCTGGTCCAGACTGATGACTCCTGCGCGACTTAGCTGTTTAATGGTGATCTGGTTATCACAAATAATTTGTATGTTGTAACCTTTACAGCAAAAATATAAATATTGTGACGGCAAGTGCAATTCTGTCCATCTGTTCTCACAAGTTGCTTTCTGAACTTGGCATGTAGAATGATTTTGAGGATTCTTCTTACAGAAACACTCATCTCCCTCGATTCTCATTATAGGTTTAAATATCTGGCACAGATAAGTTCCTTTATGGTGTAGACAGGAATTCATTTCGTTTATGGTTACGGGAAAGTATGAATTTTGTTTCAAACTGACAGCAACGTACTCAGATACGGGAACTATGCTGATCATGTTACTCATGGTTTGGTGAGGAACGGGGAATATTTTGTATAACTGGTAATTTTCTCTACTTACAAGAGGGAAAACTATTTCGAATATAACATACTTTTCTGTCACACGTGTTTTTATGTTCAGCAATTTATAGATATACTGAAAATCTAACTCTATATTGGTGATAGGTAATGTTACATCTGTAGGCATTTGAGTATAAATAGTTCGTAATTCTTTCTTCAATTGTTCTGGTTTTAATAAATGAAAGCTGACTTGACCATGGTATATATCAGTAATGGTATCCAAAAGCGTGCTCTGAAGTCTCCGTAGACCTTGCAATAGTCCACTTGCGGCCATCGCACTCAAGGTAAAGTCTTGAATATACGACATATTTTGGATCTCCCGCTGAATGGTATTGGTACTTCCCTCTAACTCGTTAAGTTTTTTATTAATAAATTTATGCTGCTTGTCGACGGATTCCTTTAATTTATTTATGAAACTGAACTCAGTTTCCATCACCGAAGTCTGCTCTCTCCAAAGGTTTATTAAATGGTTCTCGTTTTTTCTGATAAGGTCAATATCCTTGCTGTACCGTTCCGCGAACCGGGAGTCTAATACGCCGAATAGTTCGTTCGCTAGATACCCGATCCCGTTGATAATACCTCGGCGCCGCCGCCGACGTCTGTAGTGCATATTGAACTGCTGAGACAGTAAGAGTTCATTGTAGTATTTCAGTTCTTCGAATTCATTATGCAGTTGTAGGACGATCATATAACAATGGGATTGCTTCTCAATGGTCGCGCATAATCTCTCTAAGTATGTCGATATTTTATTGCAGGATTTTATCCCATCCCAGTATGGTTCCAGGTCATAATATAAAACCAGGGTCCACCGGTCCCTGATGAGCTGAACGTTGGTTATGGGATCAAAATATAAGGTTTGGTTGGATGGTAGCTCATTGCTGCGGAACATGGTATTGGCGGGTACAAATAAAGTCATAAAATAGAGTATAGCTGTGGCAACGGTCGCAAAATTGAACCTCTTTGGTACTCTTCTTCTTCTGCTCTTAACCTCTTCTTCTGGTTTATCCTCCACTTCTTCTTCCTCTAGTACGGACGTTGGTACTGTACACACTTCTGGTGGCTGGTTATTATTAATTGGTAGGACCGACAATTTTACAATTGGTCTTTTAATGGTGCCATTTTTGGTCCTCAACGTGACAACCCTAACTAAGCCGTCATCGCCTGGATGCGTCTCCATTACTCGCCCCATTGCCCATTTTCCGGCTGGTACGTTATCCTCATGAATTACAACGAGGTCACCGACAGCAATGTTACTTTTCGACTGTTTCCACTTATTTCTTGCTGATAGCATAGTCAGATATTCAACCTTCCATCTCTTCCAAAGGTCCTGAAATAATTTGGAGGTTAGGTGCCATCTGGTTCTAGCATCTCGCTCAGTTTCTATTATGGTCAATCCAGGATAAGCTGCTAAGAAATGGGCTGGTGTCAAAAAATCCAGATCATCAGGATACTCTGATAATGCACAGAGAGGGCGCGAATTTAAACAAGCTTCTATCTTCGCCAATAATGTGGTATATTCCTCAAAAGTCAATTTCTGGTGTCCTACGACTCGCTTGAGATGATATTTTAAACTACGCACGGCTCGTTCCCACAGGCCTCCTCCACTTGGCCAGGCTGGCGCATTCCAATGCCATTCGATACCCATTTCTATAATTTCTGATAGGAAATTTGCATTGGAGAATATTTCTTGAAGAAGGTCGAATTCTTCTTGCAACATCCTGTTGGCCCCACGGAAATTGGTCGCATTGTCACTGTACAAGTGTCGGGGTGCCCCCCTTCTTGCTGCCATTCTCTGAAGAGCTGCCAAGAAGGCTGAACTAGTTAGGTCAGATACTAATTCGATATGAACAGCTTTGGTTGCCATGCATATAAATATTGCAATATAGCCTTTACAAGTTTTTATTCCGCGTCCCTTATTGACCTTCACTTCAATAAATCCTGTATAATCTACGCCACAATGATGGAAAGCTCGTTCAGGGTTCACCCTAGCTCCTGGTAAGTCACCCATAAGCTGATACTGCTTTATAGGTTCCTGTTTCCTACATACAATACAATATCTAATAAACTGTTTGGTTGCTCTATATCCACCAATGATCCAATAGTTTTGTCTCAAGTTTGCTAACGTTAGACGTGCTCCTCCATGGTATGTTAACTCATGAGCTTGTTGAATTAATAAAGTGGTTAAGCGATGGTGGTGTGGAATGATGATGGGATGTTTCATGTTATGGTTTATTTGAGCGTACCTGAGTCTACCTCCTACCCTTAAAATACCATGTTCGTCAATAAATGGATTTAAGTTTAAAATGATACTTTTACAATGCATTTTATTGTTTTTACTATAATGCATTAGGTCAGCTGCAAATACCGATTGTTGCACGTTTTTGATGATCAGCATTTTCGCGCGTCGCAGCTCGTGTAATGTGAGGTAGGGTTGATGAACCGATTTATTAAAGGTCGGTACGCGTAATATCCATGCAAAAATACGAACGATTTTATTTAACGAATGGAATTTGTTAATTAGGCAAGTTATTATGTTACAAATGGTATCGTTGTTTTGGTTTATAACGGCAACATTGGTTTGTTTTAAGCACGATGTTTTTAACTCAAAATTGGTTTCGTAAACTGGTTTATTAATTTTGGCATTGACGAATGACGACAACCACGCTGGGCCTCGCCACCACAACGTATGCTTTTGGAGTTGCTTGCATGATAAGCCACGGCTAGCGCAATCTGCCGGGTTTTCCGTAGTTTTTACGTAACTCCAATGGTTAGATGGTAATATAGATGTAATAGCTTTCACTCTATTGGCCACAAATGGCTTCCATCGTGCTGGTTCGCCTTGCAACCATCCCAAAACAGCTGTAGAGTCAATCCAACAATATACTTCGATTTGGTATTCTGGTAAACAATGCAACACCTTTCTCATAAGCTGCGAAAGCAACATGGCACCCATTAGTTCTAGTCTGGGGGTCGATATGGTTTTGCTCGTTGGTGCAAGTTTCCCCTTTGCAGCAATTAGTGTTACGTCATTCTGGTAGTTCTCGCTCACTCTGCAATATACGACACACGCATATGCCTTATCCGACGCATCACAAAATCCATGTATCTGAATATTTTGGTTAGGTTTCGTAAATCCAAGCCATCTCCTTATCTCAATTGTATCTATGACGTCCAACTCCTGTCTCAAACTATCCCACCTTGTCTTAAGTCTGTCTGGTAATGGTTCATCCCAATCTATTGAAGACTCATATACGTCTCTAAATAACATCTTCATGGTAGTACTTAGGGGTGTAAGCCAACCCAAAGGGTCGAACAGCTTCGATATGTCCGACAGTAACAATCTTTTGGTATATACTGGTTTATTTTCAAAAGGTAATTTCGCAAATACAAAATGGTCATTTTGGGGGTTCCATCCCAATCCTAGAGTTTTAGCCGTATCTGGTTGCTTAAACTCATACGTTGTACGGTTTCCCTCTCTAATTTCCACGTCAGATAATAACTGGGGTTCATTGGATGCCCATTTACGCAAATTAAATCCTCCTGTTTTTAATAAGTTACTTAGGTCCGCTTTTAATAGCAACGCCTGGTCTATAGAGTGACTCCCTCCACAAAAATCATCCATGTAAAAATGATCTTCTAATAACTTGGTTGCCGCAGGATAATTATGCCGTTCGTCCTTAGCTAACTGCTTAAGACACATCATAGCGAGAAATGGTGCTGGTTTGGTTCCGTACGTCAAAGTTACAAGAAGGTAAGATTGCACTTCTTTTTCAGGGGATTCTCGCCATAAAATCTTCTGGTAGGGTTGGTCTTCTGGATGCACCAGAATCTGTCTGTACATTTTTTCAATATCAGCTGTGTAGGCATACCGGTATTGTCTCCACCTAAGAATAAGTTCCTGTAGATCCTGTTGTAAATTAGGTCCCCTCTGTAATATATCGTTAAGAGTCACTCCTGTGGACGACCTTGCAGACGCGTTAAATACGACTCTAAACTTGTTGGTTACAGCCCCTGTCTTGTAGACGGCATGGTGGGGCAAATAGCATTCCTGTTTGGTACTTCCAGGTGATAAAATCATATGGTTTAGGTCTCTATACTCATTCATAAAACGCTGGTATTCCGTTTTTAATTCATTATTCACCTCAAACTTTTTTTCAAGGCTATAAAATTGAGCATTCGCAAGCGGTTTGGTAAAGCCTAACTGGTTTTTAAGTTTTAATTTGAATGGCAGTCTCACTTCATATCTTCCGTCCTTAACTCTCCTCGTGGTAGATAAAAAGTAGTCCTGACACTCCTGGTCTTCACTCGACATTTCAGTGGTATGGTTAATATCCTCGTTCTCCCAAAATTTACGTAAATCGTCAGTGTTATGTATAACAACATTGCATCTATAAAACGGTTTAACCGAACCGCAAAGCAGCCACCCCAACTGCGACTGCTGGGCTATCGGCAAGCCTTCGTCATCTCCTCGCAATATCCCTCCTAACATAATCTTACTATATAAATCTACTCCAAATAATAAGTCAACTGGTCTGCTCTCGTTAAATTTAGGATCTGCTAAATTAATGTTTTGAATGTAAGACCATTTAGGTTTAACGAACGTTTTGTTCGGCAAGCTTTTTATTAAATTATTCATAATAAAAACGTTGGTTTTCACAGAGAAATCGTTGTACATCGACCGTACCTCAATATTCATTGTCCCCTTGCACTGGTTTTCCTTCTCTCCTACCCCAAAAATGGTACCCCTGCAATGATTTCTTTTAAGGCTTAGAATTTGAGCCGTGTTTTCATTAATTAAAGAAATCTGAGAACCCTGGTCAATAAGTGCCCTCAGGGTGTGTTGAGTGCCGTCAACCCCCGTAACCTTGACAAGCGCGGTGGCTAACAATATCTCGGATATGTCATTATACGATGCATGACTAGAGGACGGCACGGGCTCGTTGGTAGGTACGCTTGGTGAAGGCTTATTAGAAATGGATTTTGATGACACAGCTTTCTGTTTTACTAATGCTTCATGCAATAAAGTATTATGAGTACCTAAGCACTTACGACATCGTTTGTTAGAAAAGCATAATTTATTAAAATGGTTAGTAAGACAATTGCGACATAATTTGAATTGGTTTACAGTAATCATTTTATTTTCCATTGTCATTTGTAGGAATTTGCTGCATTGCCATAACCCATGGTCTGCGTGACACAATACGCAAGTCAATGACCGCGACACATGGAAGGTATTCATGTTAGGTTTTATATTAGTAGCGATACTACGATAATTTGAATGGTGATTATTAGTAGAATGGTAAGTCTTTTTATGATTAGATGGTACATTATGATGCATAGAATTGTACGGAATGCTGGTTTTTGGTTGGTTGTGAAGGTTGGTTCTACGAGACGCTTCTAGAGCGGTAAATTTACACTCCAAGAAGGATAAAAACTCCTGAAGGACTGGTAATTCCCGCGGGTTTTTAATGGATTCTACATACTCTGAAAATGACTCGCTATCTAATTTTTGCCCTAAGAGGTGTACCAGGAGCGGGTCCCATGTTGTTATATCCACTCCGAGATTCTGAATAGCGTGAAGGCTTTCTTTGGTAACGTCATGCAGTTTTTTGATAAGAACCACTGACTGGTGTGGTAGGCTAGGTATCCCTAGCATGGCATTAACATGAGAAGTGAATATTAGCTTCTTATTGTCATATCGATGATTAAGTATATCCCAACAGACTTCATAGTTATCAGAGCTTATCTGTAAGTGGTGAATTAGACGTTCCGCTTCTCCTGTTATTCTACTCTTCAAAAATTGCATTTTTTGCGCGCTAGACATTGACATGTTTTTATGAATGGTCTCGTTGAACAAGTCCTTAAAAGAGACCCAATGGTGATAATTGCCACTAAATATGGGGATGTTCATCTGTGGTGTACATTTTTCTCGGTGGGATTCAGAAAACATCTTCGTATTGATGCTTTTCTTTAGGTTGCTGTAAACCCTCTCGTGTTTACTGAACTCCTGCTGGTATTGTACATTCTCATCACCATCCTCTCCTTCTATCTGCCAGTGTAACTCGTCTATATTACGCCAACGAGACTCTAAGCTCCTTAACGCATCTTCAAACTCCCATTTCTTCTCTAACTGATTGGTAGTAATGGAACCTACCGTCCTCATGAAAGCCTTGAGTTGAATATATTGCTTCTTTAGCAACTGGTCAAGCCTGGTAGTGCCTACTTCTTCAGAGGCAGGAATGAATGGTTGTTGAGGGCCTTCATGATGTACACCTGGTTGCGGTGAAGGTGTTACCGGTCTAGACGGTCCAGGTTGCTGTCGTAACTCAACACCTGGTTTTCTACCCCGCGACGGTTGTTGTTCCTGGTTCTCCAATCGCTCCATAAATGAGGAAATAATTTCTTTAACCGCTAAATAAGCTTTTTCAGCGGTTTCATAGCACTGCTTTTGAAAATACACATGGTCAAAATCAGCAAATTCACATAATTTCTCGTGATTATGGATATAGTCCCGCCAGTACGTTTCTAACAATTCTAGCCTACGTTTACAATAGTCGACAGTTTTCCTATCGGATCCATCCTTCTTGAAATTCGATAACAATTTATTTATAGATTCATAGATCTCGGTTTGGTTTATAAAAAGGTTATCCATCTTGGTAAATGTTTTAAAAAATATAAAAAATAAAAATGGTTTGGTCTGACCTTATGTACTCCTTACTACCTCCCGCACGACAACCCTGCAGCACTGCTCAGCACAGGCACTGGTAGTTCACTTTAAGCTCGAAGGACCATGAAAAGGGTTTGGGTAGGAAGAGAAAGTCTTTGTATACTGGTAAAACTAGGGTGCTGTATTCGGCCAACAATACAGAATGGTATGGTATGGTTATGGTATGGTAATGGTTCTGAGAACGCGGCGGAATTGGTAAGGTAATTGGTTCGAATACGCGGCGCCTCGAGCGGCTGCTGGTCACGTATTA
>DWLK01000016.1:0-10453 GCA_018245215.1 Celaenorrhinus cf. opalinus JZ-2019 | reverse complement strand
TGATCGATTTTAGTATTTGGCAGTGTTGCCCATACGTGACTTGTAGGACATCAAAAGATTCGCTTTCGCAGCGCCTACACGACCATATAAAAATCATTTTAAAATATTGTAGCCCCCGTCTAGCCCGACACGTGGACACGAATCACGCTCTCTCGAAGAAGCACCATAATAAAGTCGCTCCGCGCTTAAAAAATCGTAAGTGTGGTATAAAGTGCTTCGATTTGTGCTAAATTAGTGTCAAAAGGTGTGTCTCGGTTGGTTCTACCCGAGGATATAAAGGTTGTTGGTGTGGCATACCAGGAAGCAAGGATAAATCCCAAAAACCGTAAGTTTTTAACTTTTAAGGTGAAATTTTTATCTTTGCTCGCGTGCGCTGCGCAAAAACGATCTGTAACACCTGTTTCTGTTCTGTGATCTGGGTGAACCACCCAGAGACGCAACTTTTGACACTACTCCCAGATTTTTCAGTAGACGTCCCTAAGAGTTATTCGCCGAAAACCAAAAACCACGTGGCCACGTGGTCTTTGATCTAGGCATCCCCCACGAGTTTTTATGGTCCCAATTTAAAGATAAAGTGTCCATTAAAGAAGTGTAAAAAAAAATTTTTCCAAATTGACCCATTTTTATTGAGATATCGAATAAAAACGTAAATTTAGATATTTGAACCCCCCCCACGCCTCCAAATATAAGTCCTTATTATTTTTAATAATCTCGGTAGTTAGTCCCCACTAAAATCAATCTAATTCCAAATTTTCATAATTTTCTGGACTCTGGTTTAAAAGTTATTAAGATCTTCCGAAAGTAGGTCAACACGAGATTCCCGAACCCGGAGTAATTTCCGCCTGGAATAAAACCTATTTAGGAACCTTACTCTCCAGTAAAATTATTGAAAAAAAATATCCTTAAAAAAGTTACGAATTCCCGAGAAATTAGCATATTTGTTCAGAATCCCGATTTATCCCTCCCCATTCAAAAGCATAGCCCAGATCGTGTTATAAATAGTCCAGCAAGACTGCGGACGTCCAGACGATTTGAACGAGCCCAAACTTGATACCCTCAATCCGCCTACGAATAAGGGAATAATCGCCTAGACCCCGTGGACCCCCCCCTGTACAACTTGAATAGTAAATTTCACCCCTCTAACTTTCAAAAAAAATCAATAGTAGGCCCCTAAGTGTTCCCAAAAGGCCCCGCAGGGGCCTTTTTGCGTTTCTTGGTTTTTAACCCCCAAAATTCAAAAAAAGATTTCTCTGAAGTTCTAAGACCAATCAAGGAGCAGGTTAAGTGTCAAATTACATATTCGTCTGGCAATCTCACAAAACCAAATCGAGGTTGCTAACCCTAAAATTCCCGGCGGTACAGGGATTTACACTGTGGGCACACAAGAAAGAAATTGCCCGGTCAACCGCAAGAATCTTTTAAACCCCCGTATCTCGGAAATAAAGTGTCGTAGACGAATTCTGACAATTTTACCTGCCCCCCCCCCTAACAACCACCCCCACGGTTTCTACGAAAGAAAAACCCTTTGCCCCCATACGCATCATTTGGACACATTTTCAACCCCCTACGTTGAAAAACCCCCAAAAATTCAAACCTCCCTTTTTTTGTGATATTTTATTTTTAATACAGTTAATAGAGTTCCTCTATAGTGTTAAAAGAGTTTTTGCACCCTCAACCCACCCACAACTCCTAATTTCCCCTAAAAAACACTAACACCTGTATCTCTCAAACTAATAAATCCAGAGTAGCCGTGTTTGGGCTCTTTTGAAAGAGTCTTTTCAGAGCAACCGACCCGACTAGCTGCTCCTCCCCTAACCCTCACTACTCACCCCCTACTAATCTCAAATCCTCTACCCCCATAGTAAAATAGCCGTGTTTGGGCTCATTCGAAAGAGCTCTTCACAACCAACCCAACCAAATAAATCCCACTCATCTACCCCTATCCCCTCAAACCCCTTACCCCAATATGTCCAGCACCTCCAAGGCAACGATCAGTGGGGTGGTCCCAAAAAAGATTACAAAGGGCAAAAAGACCAGCCCAGGTAATAAGTACTCCTCCCTAAGAAGGAAAGTGCTGACTCAGAACGCGCCGGCAGCTGCAGAGGTTACTACCACAGCCACTGCAGCGGTCATGGCGGCTTTGGGATCTAGCGCAGACCTATTTGAGGGTTCCTCCGCACCTAACACCTCCGGGTCTAATCCCGTTTCACCGCGCAGACTTATAAAAGCGGTAACGGTATACGAGACCGAAACGGAGTCGGAGGGCAGTACTAAAGACCACCCACAAAGAGATCTAGAAGACCTAGAAGCCGACCTGGACGACCTCCACATCCCCCTCCCAAAAACTCCGAATTACACCGAGGACGAGCTCTCGGAAGTCGAGAGTGTAGGTAGTGCACGATCAGCCCCTAGATTGAGCATGCTGCCAGCAACCAGTAGAAGATCTGGGGTGGTCATGGATTTGGCCACCCAAAGAGCAAACGAACTGTGGCTGTCCGGCAAAGAAGCTCTCGAAAAGGCTGGCACTATGAAGAGGGAGTACAGAGCCGAGGCAATGGAGAGTCTCAACGAACTCTACCAAATAGTGCTCTCACTCTCAGATTCAAGAGCCAGGCACCGCCTCACACTCGAACAGGAAAGATCCAGATCGGCACGAGAGCTTGTCAGGATAGAGAGAGCTCACTCTAAACAGTTAGCCGAGATCCACGCAGCGAACGCCAACAAGCTGCAAGAGCTCCATCAGCAACAGACCAATACCGGTAAATCGGTAGAAGCCATCCGCTCCTGGCTTAATTTTGAGTTGGACGCCCCTATTAAAACCATCGCCACCTTCAGTGCCCGGATGGACGAACTGTCGACCAAATGTGCAGCGCAATACACAAGCCAGCAAGTAGACGCTGGCCGCAGCGAAATGGTCGATAGCGAAAACCGCCTGGGAAAACTGGAGGAAATGGTTAAGTCCGTGAAAAACAGCATGTCAGTGCTGCAATACAACATCAGAGACGCAAATGTCGGCATCGCAGCACTGACGGAGGCGCAAAAACGGGCCAGTCCGACGAAAAAACAGCCAATGGAGACAAAGGCAATCGAAAAGGCAATAAAAGAGGCAATCGCCGCATCTCCGAAAACAGACCTAGAGCCGCTCACTAGTATTTGCAAAGATACAAAGTGTACCGTAGAGGCTCTCAAAAAGGAGATTGTGGAACGAAACGCCCCAGCCTTGCTCGAAGAACCGAATAGGGTGTTAAGGTCACAGATGGAGACTCTCAGAAAGGATCTTGGCGAACTCAGGAACACAACGGTAGAAGCAGTAGCCCCCATACGAGTAGCAGTAGAAGAGATCAGAGGAGGGAGCAAAAATCAGGACTCCCCCGGGGTACACCAAGCAGAAACCCACCGTCACAAAGAAGCGGAACAGAA
The DNA here is from genome assembly GCA_018245215.1 of Celaenorrhinus cf. opalinus JZ-2019. Classification (NCBI taxonomy): domain Eukaryota; kingdom Metazoa; phylum Arthropoda; class Insecta; order Lepidoptera; family Hesperiidae; genus Celaenorrhinus; species Celaenorrhinus cf. opalinus JZ-2019. The sequence continues at coordinate 7,033 of DWLK01000016.1, read as the reverse complement.
GCAACTCCAGAACCTCACTAGGACACCTAGGTTCACAGTGGTGCTAGAATCCTTAGACCCAAGATCCACAAGCGAAGAGGTCATCAAGACCGTGAAGAGGAATGTGGATCCAATTACATTGGGAATAGGGATAAACGGCATCCGAAAAGCGAGGAACCAAAAGGCACTAGTTACCTGTGCCAGTGAGAGTGATAGGAAAAGCTTCTGCGCTGCTGTAAAAAAGACTAGCGCAAAGCTAACAGTGACGGTGCCCTCAACCAGAAATCCGTTGTTGAGGCTGATTGGTGTCGTTAACGACCTGACCAACGAAAAAGTGGAGGAAGCCTTGAAGAGCCAGAATAAAAACCTTTTGGCAGATATAGAAGAAAGGCACCTCCACACAAAAGTACAGAGACGCACAAAAAGCCGATCGGACAATACCTCCAATGTAATATTGGAGGTCAGCCATCAAGTCTGGTGCAGGCTAAAAGACCAGCGCGTCAAAGTTGGTTATCAGGTTGTCCCGGCAGTCGATCACTCTCCGCTGCGACAATGCTTCCGGTGTCTAGGCTTTAGCCATATAGCCAAAGAGTGCAGAACACCAGGAAGCATATGCGGCTACTGCGCAGAACATCATGACACCCGGGCGTGTCAAAACAAAAATGGACCCCCCAGATGCTCGAACTGTCTGGCAGCTAAGCATGCAGACACTACCCACTCAGCGTATAGCGGTAATTGCCCAATCTGGGCAAAGTGGGACAGAATAGCGCGGTCTGCAGTTAGCTACTGCTAGCGACAGTTCGACCATCTGGGAAAAACAGAAATCCGGATTTACATTTCGTGCAAGCGAACTTAGGGAGAGGTCGTGCAGCCACTCAGGAATGCCTTGCTTCCTCCGTAGAGAGAAAAATCAAAGTAGCCCTACTTCAAGAACCATACGTAGGAAGCAAGGGCATTCTTGACATCTCCCACAGGACCATCCAAAGGAGTTGTAATAGGGAAAAACCGGTAAAAGCCGCAGTGGTCGTTTTCGATAGGAACCTCACTGTCATCGAAAATCCTAACCTAGTGGATGAAAATATAGCCTGTGTAGTGATTGAATACAATGGTCGTCGCACGGGCTGTGTCTCCGTCTACTGGGAGGACTACGTTGACATTGGGGTGTACTTGGGCAGGTTGGAACTTTATTTAAAGAAAATTGAAGCAGATTCGGTAATCGTCGGCGGGGACTGCAACGCCAATAGCCATTGGTGGGGCTGCAGCACGGAGGATACCAGGGGCACCGTCATAGCCGAATTTTTGGCCCAGAACAACTTACACGTTCTTAACGTCGGCTCAACACCCACTTTCTGGACAATAAGAAGAAACAAAGTATATCAAAGTATCATAGATATAACCTTTTGTTCGGAGAGTGCAGCAGCCAAAATTGAAGAATGGAAGGTTGATGACACCCTGGTCACCACATCTGACCACCGCTCGATTACCTTCAAATTAGCATCAAACAGAAGAGACCAACCAACAGAAGCAGAACGACAGACCACGAGGATGTATAACTGCAAGAAAGCTGACTGGGTACACTTTACCGCAGCCCTAAAAAGCCTTCTCACCAAAGAGCACCTAATACCAAGCAGTGTTCCCAAGATCTGCAGCAAAGAACACCTGAGCTGCGTGGTTGAGAGATACATCGGATGCGTAAGGTCAGCAGCAGAAGAATCCATCCCCAAAATATGTTCCCAAATTAAAACTCCTAAAATCCAGTGGTGGACCCCCTCCCTAACATCCCTCAAAAAAGACCTCGTCAGGACGAGAAGAAAAATTTGCCACTCGAACCACGCAAGACGACCATACATCGTCGAGGAGTACAATACCAAACTGGCGAAATACAAGGAAGAAATAACTGCAGCGAGAACGAGCAGCTGGAAAAACTTCACCACGGGCCAAACCCGAGAAAGCATGTGGGACAAAATATACCGCATCCTCAAATACACCAACAAGAGCGAAACCAAAATGCTCAAGGATGGGGAAAATGTTTTGGATCCGCAAGGTTCGGCCGATCTTCTTGCATCAACGTTTTACCCGTGGGATGACCCACAGGAAGAACAGGAAGTCCACAAGAAGACCCGCACGACGGTGGAGGAATGGGAATGCCGATTGGCTTCAACAACAGTCTCCGGGCGACCATTCCAGCTACAAGAGCTCCAAGCAGTTGTTAAAAACCTGAACCCAGCGAAAGCTCCTGGACACGACGGCTTCACGGCAGATATTTGCAGCAGGGCTATAGATACTGATCCCGACCTCTTTCTGGCTATTCTGAACGGATGCCTCACCCTAGCCAGCTTCCCACAGACGTGGAAAGAGGCGACCGTCAGAATAATACCTAAGCCGGGAAAAGACGACTACACTACACCAAAGTCGTACAGACCCATAGGCCTGCTGCCAATATTCGGGAAGATCCTCGAAAAGATGATGGTCAACAGAATACAGTGGCAAATTTCAACTCAACTGAGTCCAAGGCAATACGGTTTTCGACCTCATATAAGTACGGAAGACGCACTTTACGACATCGTCAATAAAGTAAGAGAGGAAGTGAAGAAAGGCAAGCTAGTCGCCATGGTATGTCTAGACATAGAAGGAGCGTTCGACAATGCCTGGTGGCCAGCCATAAAGATGGCCCTCATAAACAGCAAGTGCGATAGTCAAATGTATAGAATGATGGTCGACTACCTTCAAAACCGTTCCATTAGACTGCAATACGCCGGTAAAATCGCTCTTAGGAGGACAAACAAAGGTTGTATCCAAGGATCCACATGCGGACCTCTAATGTGGAATATACAATTGGATCCCCTCCTAAAAAGAGTAGAACATCAAGAAGCGCACGTGCAGGCTTTTGCGGACGACATTGTCTTGGTCGCAGCGGCACACAAAACAACAGAGCTGAATGAAAAGGTAAACGCAGCGCTATCGGAAATAGCAAGATGGGCATGGGAAAACAAGATGAAGTTTGCGGTGCATAAAACGCAAGCAGTTCTCTTTACGAAGAAACTTAAATACGATCCACCAAACTTCATCTTCGAAAACCAAATTGTCAAGCTCACACCGCAAGTAACGCTGTTAGGCCTAGTCATTGACCAACACCTCAGCTTTAAAGCTCATCTCGACAAAGTGAAGGAGAAATCTGTAAATCTGTACAGAAAGGTCTCAACGGCAACAAGAGCAACATGGGGACTGAACTCTGCAATCAACCACACCATCTACACAACCGTAGTGGAGCCAACGATGCTTTATGCAGCCAGCACTTGGGCTCCGAACCTACACCGTAGCTACGTGAAGAAGAAGTTAGATGGAGTAACACGGATGTTCGCCATTCGCATTGCACGAGCTCACAGAACAGTCTCCCTAAACTCGGCCACACTCCTAAGCCGAATATTGCCATTAGACCTGAGAGCAAAAGAAATCGCGGCTCTGTACGAGATTAAAAGAGGACGCCCCATCACTCTATTACCTGACAGATCTTTAGAAAAAAGGATACACCCCTCCCTACTCCCACACCCCGCAGACCGCAGAACCATACCGCTTGGAATCATAAACACGGAAGAAGAGCTAAGAGCCATAAACAACAACGGACCGAAGCTCTTCACCGACGGCAGTAAAATAAACGCTCGGGTTGGAGGCGCGGTTTCCTGGTGGACGCACAACTCAGAAACCAGGAAGAGCACCTTCAGACTCGAGTCCTACAACACCGTTTTCCAAGCGGAACTAGTCGCCATACTGAGAGCAGTGGCTCTGTCTCTAAAACATCCGCCCACAGAGCCGATAAATATCCTCAGCGACTCCCGTTCTGCCCTCCAGGCAATACAAGACCCGAACTCCCAAAATGAAATAGTGTGTGAGATACAAGCCCGCCTGGAAGAAGGAGCCAGATCCGGAATAAAGTACCAGATGTTCTGGATAAAGGCCCATGCAGGAATTGAAGGTAACGAGCGAGCGGACGAATTGGCTAAAAATGCTGCCCTAAAAAATAAGCAGCGTCCGGCCTACGACGGCGTCCCGGTATCTTACGTGAAATACCAGCTCCGGAGTAACACCTTGGATTCCTGGCAACAGCGGTACACGGAGACACCAAAAGGAGAAATTACCAAACTGTTCTTCACAGATATTCGTCAAGCCCACAAATCCTTGTCGAGCATAGTAATGACAAATATTAGAGCCCAGTTGTTCACAGGACACGGTGGACTCGGCGAATATCTGCACAGATTTAATTTGAAACCTGACCCAGCTTGCGATTGTGACGGTAGCACCAGCGAAAGCCTCACTCACGTGATATGCGACTGCCCTAAATTCTTAAACAGAAGGGCCACATTTGAGGCTAAAACTGGTGTTCCCGTGACAATAGCAAATCTAAAAAATCTTGTAAAAGACGACAACTGCCGCACGGACTTCCTAGACCTTGCTGAAAAGATCCTAGCAAGTACAAATATACGAAACAAATCTAGGCAACCTAATGCAGCTCCTTTGGATAGGTTAACACCGATACCAGTTGTCGTCACTCAGACTGGACCGACAGTGCAATCCCAGCAGGAGGAAGAATTGGACCCCTCTAGCCAAGCCAGCAGCATGTCAAACCTGCTGCTCTCACATGGCAAAAGGGGGAACCCAGGAATAAGAATCCGCGGGGTAGCACTATTCATGGACAGTGACGCCGAAAGTTTTGGCATTAGCTTCTGCAACGCAAGAACTCACGATGCAGTAACAATCTCACCCGGCCTGGCTGCCCTAACAACTGGCAGCAGTCTCAAAACGGGAATGCGGCGCAACACGTACAACGCGCTACCCGAGTCCACCTTCATGAACCAAGACTGCAGATTAGTGCGATCAAGAAACAAAACGATCGCACTATTCGAAGGGAACGATGTGTTAACACAATTCGCCCAAGCAGATGCGGTTCTGAAGGAACTCGGGAAAGCCAGCGCTGACGGGAATGTTACTGCACGGGTAATCAGCGTCGACGCCATGGTGGTGGCCCACTCAAAGGGGAAAGCGGAGGACTATCTAGGGATTCTGATAGCCTCAGGAAAACACGAGGTTGTGGTATACGAGGATAGAGGTGAAAACCTGAACTTCTTGTTGCCACAAAACCCTAGTGCCTCCGCCACACCTACTGATAGTTGGGGACACCCTATAGTGGAACCAGACCAAAGTGGCTCCGAAAGACTCCAACGGAGAAGAGCCCAAGACGCTGAACGTGCAAAGCAGAAAGCGGAAAATGCTAAACAAACGAAAAGCATCCTGTCCACAATGTTAAGGACGTTTAACGCAGCAGCACAGAGACAACCCTGCACCAGTAACACCAGTGCATTGAAAAAGGCGGAGCAAACTCTTGCGACTGCGTTAACGACAAGTCACATTGCAAATGTCTCTACTGAACAACGATCCAGGTATAAGGCCGACATGGGACTAGTTGAACCGCCCATCCTTCGAGAGGCTAGAAACCGTATGGACCATCTTGGAAATGCGCTCCTCGAATACCAAGCGCTCCTAAAAGCAACCAAAGTCATTAACAAAAGGACTTGCGAAAACATCCTGCAGTCCTACCACAAAAATGAAGACAGGTTGCTGAAAATGAGACTTGAGGAAGCTAAAGCCGCTGTGTACGATAACGACGCTACCCAAATCATCCAAGGGGAAGAAGTCGGTAGTCACATGGCGGCTTACAGCGCATCTTACGGTTTTGTGCCCATAGATAAGGAAGAGACGCGGCGAACCGGGAGCGAAAAGTTCAAAGCTCCCCCTGACGACCCCATACTAGTGATTGCTAGGTGCACCCGCATTATGCTGGAAGACAAGATCATGAGCAATGTCGAATCCATCTTGGAGACGTTCTGGTCTTGTCCGGAGCCTACGATCACATGGGTTAACGGAGTCCCTGGCTGTGGAAAGACAACCTGGATCATAGAACATTTAGCAGAAAATGACTTGGTCTTAACTACGACCACGGAGGCTGCAAATGATCTTCGAGAGAAACTAGCGTGCCGCGTCGGGACAAGTGCAAAAAGAAAGGTACGCACAATGGCCTCAGTACTCGCAAATGGTTTAGGAGAGCTTCACACGAGGTGCAATCGCATCTTCATCGACGAAGCGCTCATGAACCATTTTGGAGGCATAGTGACGGCCATCCTGACCACCGGAGCAACCGATGCGACGCTAATAGGAGACGTAAACCAGCTTCCGTTTATAGACAGGAACAGTCTGTTTGAAATGCACTATCTTCGCCCGAATCGCGCAGTGAAGGTAGCCAAAGAACTGTTGTGTACGCACAGGAGCCCAATGGACGTAGCATATGCCCTAAAAGAGATCTATAGCGGCATATACTCGTCTACGTCTCGCTTGAGATCCTTAGAGCTGAAACCGTTTACAGGAGCGCAGATTCCGAAAAACCTGGAAAACTCCCTTTATCTGACTTATACTCAAGCAGATAAAGAAACCCTGAAAACCGAGGGCTACGGAGTAGGATCCGGATCTCGCACCTTAACAATACACGAAGCTCAAGGTCTGACTAGCGAGAACACTATAATCGTTCGACCATCTGCAACGAAGTTAAGCACACACAACAGTGTCTCCCATGCAGTAGTAGCAGTATCGCGTCATAAGTGTAGTTGTTTCTACTACACCGATGACACTAGTGATGCAACCGCCTATCTCATTAAAAGAGCGGTGACTGCTGCTGACAGCAGGATAAGAGACTACAACATCAAGATGGCTATGCGCGACAGGAACGAGATGGTGCTGCAAACGCAACTGGCAATAAACAAAATAGCACTAACATAGAGTAAGCAAACTAACGTAACTTGAGTATATAATGTAGATCTTAATTTTATTAGGTTTGTATTGTATAAAAAAAAAAAAAAAAAAAAAAAAAAAGAAACTACCCGTAATACTTACTAACCAGTAAATTGTTTTATATAGAGATAAATACCCGTTAAAAAAAAAAAAAAAAAAAAAAAAAAAAAAAAAAAAAAAAAAAAAAAAAAAAAAAAAAAAAAAAAAAAAAAAAAAA
>DWLK01000015.1:0-10494 GCA_018245215.1 Celaenorrhinus cf. opalinus JZ-2019 | reverse complement strand
TTTTTCGTTACGGAATTTCTGGATTCGGTCCCCGCGCTCAAGGCCCGCGATAGAAGCTATGCAATAGCTTAAAAATGAGAAGTGGTAGACCTTGTGAGGCTGGGACTCCACCAAAGCGGAGACGAGACGAGCGGAGAGGAGATGTTTTTAAACAACCAATAGAATTGAGTTATTGACACGTCTCCTCTCCGCTCAGCTTCAGTGGAGATCGCTGTGCGGAGATGTGTAATATTTGTATGTCGCGATGGAAGCGGAGATGTGAGCTGTGCGCGGACGACGCGCAGTGGAGACGAGAGATGTGAGCGGCGTGCAGTGAGCGATGTCACCCTCCCCCCTCTCGCCCGCTAGCAACCCGCAGAACCCCGCGCGCGCGCCGGCCGGCCATCTTGCTAGTACCGTGCGCGCGAGCACACGCTTTTATCGTGAATAATTTGTGCAGTTTGTATTTTTCAACGTAAACAATTAGTTAATTTAAATAAAACGTAATGGATGAACAATTTATTGAATCAGTAAAAAAATATCCATGTCTATGGAACACATCAATAGATACCTATAAACTTACTGACGTCAAAGATGCAGCTTGGGAGAACGTTTTGAAAGAAACTCAATTATCTGACGGTAAGTGCAATTTATTATATTAAGTATTTCGTTCAAGTAATATTGTAATACGAGTGTCTTGCCATGGAACGGCGCCCTCGTTGTTGAAATAACTACAGAATTTTTCTCGAACTTGATAGGCATCCATATTGTCATTCGATAATAGATTTTCCACGTTTGTGTCGTTAAACATAGTCGTGGCCAAACCCGTTTCATTATTATCTAGATAGCCAGGCATCTTGTCAATTAAAAAGTTGTGTAGAACACACGTTGCTTTTATCACTTTTTCCACTGTTTCTATTTTACATTCAAATTCTTTACGGTATACGTACCATTTCCGTGATAATACACCAAATGTAGCTTCCACAATACGACGAGCTCTTGAAAGTCTATAATTGTATGTTCGTTTTTCGTTATTTAAATTATCGCGTGGATATGGTCTCATTAAGTTAGTCATCAAAGGGAAAGCTTCGTCTCCAATAAAAACAAACGGTACAGGTTCTCCATTTTGGTACAAGGGTTGTGGCTGTGGTAGATTTAGTCTGTTTTCTCTCAAACGAATTCCGAATATACTATCAGCAAAAATACCACCATCGCTGAACCTTCCCATTGAACCTATATCTACCATAATTATTCTTCGGGTAGCGTCGGCTACGCACATCATTACAGTTGAAAACCTGTGTTTATAACAGTAATATGAGGACCCAGATTTTGGGGGTGCAAACATGTACACATGCTTGCCATCAATGGCCCCGACGCAGTTTTTGAATTGCCAGATTTCTTCAAATTGCTTTGAAATTTTTTTCCAATCATTTTCGTTAAGTTCTGGCATAACCAAAGGTTGTAATACTGTCCACAAGGCATCGCAGACATCTTCTATAATTCTTGGAACAGTCGATTTTCCAATCCTAAAATTTTCAGCTATTTGTGAAAATTTTGAACCAGTCGCCAAATACCTGTAATAATTATAATATAGATTTATATTTATGTGTCGTGGTTTCAGTTAGAATAGAAGGGTCATTTCAAAATAATATCTTAATCAGTGTCGTGTTGTTTCCGGAACTATAAAAGATTAGGCATTACTGAAATTATGTATTTACAGAATTTTCACTCGTTCAAAAGTTATAGCCATTTTTAAATAATAGAAAAGAAACAATTAAAAGTCTAAGATTCACACGAGCACAACACATTGAAATCAAACAAATAAAATGGATTTATCACTCGTTATTTATTAACATTTCAAATTTCGACGCCGCCGTCTGCCGCGACCACGTACGAGAGATACAATCCGTTTTGTTTGTTTGATTTCAGATATTTTTTTTTATAAATTGGTTTCCCTTGAAACTCTGGTATTTTTTAAATATTTATAATGGTTATAAATTCTGCATGAGTGATAATGCGGTAAGTATATTTTGACTATGGCAATGTCAACATTTAATATTTATAATGATTTCAATTATTTTTATTTCAGTAAAAACGGCTAAATCTAAGTGGAAAAAGTTGAGAGACAGCCACCGGGACGCATTAAAAAGGAAGAATGCCACTAGAAGTGGACAGAGTGGTAAACAAATTCGTGAATGGAAATATGAGAAGGTAATGGAATTTTTGATACCATATATGACGAATAGAAACAGGACTACAAATTATACCTCACAAACAAATATAAATGAACAGGAAACAAATTCATTGGAAAGTAATGTAACCGATGAGTTTTTTGAAACATCAAGCAATCATACAAGAAGCACTCCAGAAGATCGTCCATCTGTACAACATTCGCCGTCACCGACATCAAGCGTCTCAGCCTCGACATGCAGAAATGCAACAAGAAAATCGGATGAAATAAGTAATTTACTTATACAGCACCATGCAAACCGTGAAAGAATACGCCAAGAAAAACTAGAAATACAATCATTGATAGAGAAAAATAATACCCTTGACGAAATGGACACTTTTTTTCTGTCGATATCAAAAAGTGTAAAAAAACTTTCTCAATATATGCAGCTTCAGGCTAAACGTAAAATTTTCAATGTTCTTTTAGAATTGGAAGAACTTGAGCTACAAAACACATGGTATAACACAAATGAAAATAATTGGTATTCCCCCGGTTACACTTCAGCACCGGGTCCAAGTTCGACACCGGGTCCTAGCTCAACACAGGCACCGGTTCTTACATCAACACAGGCCGGTGGTCCTAACTCAACACAGGCACCGGTTCCTAGCTCAACACAAATACCGGGTCCAAGTTCGACACAGGCACCTGTTCCAAGCTTGGAAGATACGCACATGACCGATGAACAGATAGAAGCATTCAGAAACGAAGAAGACACATATGATAATTTGTAACTATATGGAAAAGAAAGCAATATGTCTCATGTGATTTACTGTTATAATTTTTTTGTACGTTATGTTTCTAATATAACCTTACGTTTTTTTTGCTACTGCCAGAAAGGCAGTTGATTTTTTTGTTTTCTTTATGAATAAATAAGATAATATAAAAATATATTTGGTTTTTACATAATATGCATCACTCCAGTCTCCCGGAGGGGTAGAAAGAGACAACGGATCTCGATTTCTCGTAATCCTTACATACCTCAGTTTACATAATATTTTTCATGTATTCTCGTACTTCTTGATTCTCGTTTTGAGTACTTCTCACTTAGCCCTTTTACACAAAAAAAAAACAAACACTCAAAAAAGACTGATCACATTCAAACGCAGATAACACACATAAACACAAACACACATTAACAAAAACATAATTAGGTAGGTACTTACTTCAAACATACTGCTAGCCGCTCTTGGGTACAGATAGATCTCCTGTAGTTAGTATCTTGCTTAAATATATGTGGTTTAATTAAGTTATGTAGTTCGTAGAATATATTCCTCGGTAGTCTGTAGGACTTGGTAAAACTTTCATCATCTAACTCATTAAACAGAGTAAAAAATTCTCCATGACTGGTATGGTAATACAAGTGACTTCTTTTCCAAAACCGATGTTTTCTTTTGTTTAGGTAGTATAAAGCTATCAATTCTGCTTCTTCAGACTGTAGTTCTTCTTCAAGTAAAAGAAGATACTTTTTTTGTAATAATAGCGACATCGTCTACCTTTCGTGTCAGAATGCGTACTGAGCACTCAACGCCCCGCACCCGAGCTGAAAAACATCTCTTCTCGCACAGCACACAGCACACCGCACACATCTCCGCTTTGGTGGAGTCCCGCGAGCTGAAAAACATCTCTTCTCGCACAGCACACAGCACACCGCACACATCTCTGCTTTGGTGGAGTCCCGGCCTAATTATACAAATAGAGGGCTTAGAGAAGATGCCTGGTTAAATATTAGCCGCGAGATGAATATGCCGGTTCCTGATTTAAAAAAGAAGATGGAGTCATTGATGGGATCCTACCGGCGGGAAAAATCACGAGAAAAAAAAAGTCGTTTGACAGGATCAGGTATACATTTATTAATTGCTTTCACATTTACTACCTAATAAGAACAATTATCTACTATTATAAAACTTGTCACTTTTATCTTCCAGGTCGTGATGACGTTTATAAATCCAGCTGGTTTGCATATAATGCCTTTGCATTTATGTCTGATAGGAACGAGCCAGGTACCACGCGGGATACTATAGACAATGTAAGTACATACAATATTTCTTACTGATAGTTATCTTGCCAAGAGACGGTTCCATTCGTAATAAAATGTCTTGCTAGGTGGTCTCGTATCTCTTTAGCATTATTTGATCCCCGTCGTGGTATTTGTTGAATTGGTAATAATGATGTTGGTTCTGATTCATTTCGCCAACTTCCTTCTACCATTTCCCCGTCATTTCCCACCGCATCAAACAACCCAGAAACTTCAAAGTTATTAGAAGATGTTCTCCGTAAATAGTTATACAAATGAACTGATGCTAAGACCACTTTTGTTGCTTGTTCCGGTTCCAATAACATTGGTTTACGCAAAACTCTATAAACAGAACTTAACACCCCGAAAGCGTTTTCTACAACTCTTCGTGCTCTGGAGAGTCTATAATTAAAAATTCTTTCCTTTGAACCTCTTTCTGGATTGCCCTCGTAAGGTCTCATTGTGTATTCATTCAGCTGAAAAGCTTTGTCACCTAGTATATAAAATGGTACTTTGGTAGAGTACGGTATTTGCAAAATTGTGGGTGATGGGATGTTGAGCTCTCTTTTTTCAAGTTTTTGGTATAATATTGTATTTTTAAATACACCCCCATCAGAAATTCGTCCTTTACTCCCAACATTTACATATAAAAACTTGTAATTTTCATCTACCAAGGCGAACAAAACTATACTTGAAAATGATTTGTAATTATCGTAGTCATTACCACTGTTTATGGGAGACTGTAAAACAACATGCTTGCCATCCATCGCTGCTACAGCATGTGGGAAATTCCATTTATTTAGGAAACCATTTGAAATTGCGAGCCACTCTTTTTCTGTAGATGGCACCTAAAATTGATATAAAGTGTATTATATTATTTACAGAAAGAAACCCATACTAACGACGAAACAGTAAGCGCAACTCAACTCGCTCAAGACCCTACACCTAATAAGGACAATATTCAAGTTATAGAAAATCAGCAACTACAACAAGATGACACCAATAACACACAATCTAGAGTTAGAACACAGGACCAGAGATCCAGAAAACGAAGCAAAAAAAGACCAGCGAAAGACACAGACGATTCATCGGACCAAACTCTTTCCGAGGCTTTCAGGATTCTCCAGCAGTGCGCTGAACCACAGCCAACCCCACAGCCGCCATGTGACTCATATTCGGCATTTGGACAATACATAGCCAACGAATTGAGAAAATATGATCCAGTGACTCTGGCACATGTTAAAAAAGATATATGCGGAATAATATTTCAAGCCGACACAGGAGCTTATCAACAATATGGCTATTATACACAGAGCTATGTTTCATCCTACACCGATCCGACGTCTCCTTTAACGTTACCTCCTGAACCACCTATTAGCCCACGTCCTAGCACTCATACTTCATCTTACACCGATCCGACGTCTCCCTCACCGTTACCTCCTGAACCACCTATTAGCCCACGTCCTAGCATTCACACTTCATCTTACACCGATCCGACGTCTCCCTCACCGTTACCTCCTCAACCACCTATTAGCCCACGTCCTAGCATTCACATTTCATCTTACACCGATCCGACGTCTTCCTCACCATTACCTCCTCAACCACCCATTACCCCACATCCTGGTATTCACGTTTCATCTCACACTGATCCGATGCCACCCTCACCACTACCTTCTCAACCATCAACTACCCCCTTTCCTATGACTTCTCCAATTCAATCAAAGATTCCACTTCCCCCTTCTCCTACGAAGACTTCTCAAAATCCATCAGAGATTCCTCCTCTCCCTCTGGCTCCTAAATATACTAAAACATAATGCGAGCGACACGTTAAAATTAATTTCACTTTTCTTTAGTTTTCTTTTTTGTTAGGTATTTGTGTTCAGTTAATGTAAAGGTTATGATTAAAGTGATTGGACTATATTTATAAGATATTGTTTTCTTTTTACACTTACTTTTACATAATCCTTTAAATGTTCGATAATGGCATCACAAACTTCAGGAACAATCTTCGATATAGATTGTTTCGAGATGCGAAAGAGATACTGCAAACTGGTATAAGAATCTCCTGTCGCTAAGAACCGTAATGTTAAAAGTAGCTTTTCTCTCACGGTTATCGCTCGACGCCAGTTCGTATCATTTCTCCGAAGTTTGCTTTGCAAGTTTGAACACAATAGATCCGTGGTCGTCAAATAGCGGCCCGCGGGCCGCATGCGGCCCGCGGGCGTTATTTCTGCGGCCCGGCAAAGTAAATTGCATTTATAATAGTCAACTATACCTACATGTCATAATCATAAACAAAATCAATATCCGAATTTGTATTCAAATTCGGCGACGGTTACTGACGAGGACGAGTGACGAACTGGCGATACGATAGTTCTCACACACACGCGTCGCATCGCTCATATACCTACGGAGGCGCTGACCCGCGCCGCCCGCACCCGCGCTGCTACCCGCACTGGAGTCGAGAGCGACACGAGCCGCGCGCGATCTATTTCATTTGTTTTAACGCACAAGACTGGACGTTTCTTCCTTCATCGAACGTGCGCGCGGTATTCATTCTATGTACCAATAATGGCGGGAGTATCATCTAAATGTGCTACTAAAAGGAAGATAACTGACGAAAATAGAAGTTTTCAAGAAAAATGGGAGGAAGAATTTTGTTTTATAAATGGATATAAGGAAGGTACTGCTATTTGTTTAATATGCCGGGAAACTGTCGTCGGAATTAAGCGATACAATTTATTTCGTCACTACACAAGTAAGCATAGTTCATTTACCGAAGCCTACCCTTTAGAAACGATTGAAAGAAAGAATAAAATAATTCATTTGAAATCGTCAATTCATCGTCAACAAAACCTAATGACGACAGCAGTTGGGCAAAATGAAGCTATTACAAAAGCATCATACCAAGTGTGTAACATTCTTGCAAAACGCATGAAACCCTTTACTGATGCTGAATTGATGAAAGAGTGTATGATAACTGTTTCTCAAACGTTATTTCAAAATTTTTCAAATCGTAATCAAATAATGGCACAAGTAAACAAGCTTACACTTTCGGAATCCACCTGTCGCCGCCGTGTTGAAGATATTTCCAAAAATTTGTTTGAGGCAGTAATTGACAAACTGAAAAACTGCAAATACTTCAGTCTCGCTTGCGATTCCAGTACGGATATAACTTCTATGTCTCAATGCTCATTATTTGTTCGGTACTGCACAATGGACGGAATCATAGAAGAAGACTTCTTAGCAGTGATTACCATGAAGGGTCATACGAGAGGTTGTGATTTTATGGAAGTTCTAAAAGAATTTGTAGAAAAACACGGAATACCTGTAAATAAGTTGATATCGGTGTGTACCGATGGTTGTCCGTCAATGGTGGGTGCAAATAATGGTTTGATTGCTTTAATGAAGAAGGAATGGAATTTACCTAATTTATTGCCCATTCATTGCTTGCTGCATCAAGAAACTTTGGCATGTAAAATTTCGAATAACATATTAAAAGAAGTGATGAATACGATTGTAAACATTATCAATTTTATTCGCGCGCGCGAACTTAATCATCGAAAATTCAAAGACCTTCTTGAAGAATTACAAGCTAATTATGGCGATGTTATCTTACATACAGCCGTCAGATGGTTAAGCAAGGGAAAAGTATTAGAACGGTTCTTTCATTTGAAACACGAAATAATACTTTTTTTGCAACAAAGTGGCAAAGAATACCCCCAACTACAACAAAATGACTGGTGGACACTTGCGGCTTTTTTGACCGATATCACTATGAAATTCAATAGTCTTAATTTAGACATGCAAGGACCTAACAAAATAATTGGGCAAATGACAAATAAAGTTTTTGCATTTGAAGACAAACTGCAATTATATATAAACGAACTCGAAGCAGGAGATTTTTCAAATTTTCCAACTGTTGCTGCTCTGCAAGCCGAAGTTTCTATTCTCGACAGTACTATTCATCAACACTTGATATCCTATTTGAAAGAATATTTGAGAGAAATACAAAATAGATTTCACGATGTGCGAGAGATTAAGAACTGCTTTATACTTGTGGAAAATCCTTGGCACGTTCAAAACGAAGATATGAAATTATTTTGCAAGTTTGGATTTTCTAAAACACAGTTGATGAATGAAATCATTGAACTAAAGCACGACACGCAGCTAAAAGCTAGTTTTATTGAGCACCGTGAAAAGCAGGAGTACAATGAATTTTGGAAAAATGCCCCTAGCAAGTATAAATCTTTGCAAGACTGCGCACAATTCGTTTTAACAATATTTTCTTCAACATATCTCTGTGAAGCTTCATTTTCGAAAATGAGCTTCTTAAAAAATAAATACCGTAATCGTCTTTCCACTCATTTAGAAGACACAATGAGGATCGCATGTAGTCCAAAAGATGCCAATATACAAGAAATAATTAAAAAAGTTCAACACCATAATTCCTAATTATAAAACACAGGTATTTTTGATTACGATTAATCATTCCTTACGTATCTATGTTTAAAAATTACCTTTTTCTAATAAATATTGTACTGAATAATATATATATGAGTCTACTCTTTTGATATCAACTCCCACACGAACGTCGTCGCGTCGCGGGTACAGCTAGCGCGAAGTGAATAATGAAATGAGCTGAATACATATTATTATGTAATAGTTATTCCTGGGATAAAAATTATCCTATGTCCTTCCCCGGAACTCAAACTATCCCCATACCAAATTTCATGTAAATCGGTCCAGTGGTTTAAGCGTAGAGAGGTAACATACGGACAGACAGAGACACTTTCGTATTTTTAAGAGTGTGCAAAGGCTCTTGAAGCTTCTTCACATACTCTGCGGCCCGGCCCTGGTATCCACATTGTCATTTGTGGCCCTTGGCTAGTAAAGTGTGACGACCGCTGGTTTAGATAGAGTTGAATTTGCATAGAGTTGGTTTCAAAACCGAGTAAATGGAGAGTAGACCGCTGGGAAACGTAATTGTTTCATCACGGAGTCTTGTATGGTGGCTATGTGGTACGCGACCCCACATTTAATTTCACAATGGAAGGGCGAGTCACAGACCACTGATTTTTTAGTCTCATTTCTAGGTAAATTTAATGTTTTCTGTAGAAAATATTGTTTTTTTTTTATCTGCCCTGAAAAAACTTGGGAAGGTTCTACCGCCTATAAATTATTGTTCCTAGGTACAAACAGGTAGAAACGAGTTACATTAAAATTTTATTAAGATCTTTGTAATTCCGCACATAAATAAATAAGATATATAAATATCAGAAAATTATATTTTTTTTTTATGCAGGACTTCACCTTTCAATGTTATCTGAATTAAATAACAATGTATGTATCAGTACCTATTTCAACAATATTATATGTCGCTTTCATTCGCTATTGACCTTCAGTATGCTATCTAAATACAATAACAAAATCTCAGAATGCAGAAACGCTTGGGAAATTTCATAGAACATTGTCTGTTTTGATAATTTGATATTCTGAATGAGATTTTTTTAAAGATTTAGGTCGTGATATCGTGACCTTATGTTTTAGAACAACAGATATTTTGCCGTATGTGAATAGGTTCGTTGCACACATATAAACATAAGTATATCAATGTTTGAACATAACAAATGTCCTAGACTTTGAAAGAGGAATATTTTAATTAAAGTTGGGGAAGCCAGTTGATTCAAAAGCTAGATATTGTAGCATACATGTGCTTAAAAATTGTAAGTTAAATGAGTAGTATTGCGCATTAAGTAACTTATCCATCAAATAAAAAAATTATACATACTTACGCAAAATAACAAAATAAAATTTTTCCATAAAAATGCCATGACCAATTAAATTATGACCAAAATTATAAATAAAAGAAGAAAAGCAGGTGACCTTTTGAGGATTTTGAATAAACACGTATATTCAAATATTATGGATATTAATATTTTATATATTAATGTTAATTAATAAGTATTTGGACAAATTTCAATAACAATAACAGGGGATCCTGCACATCAAACAGGCTTAGCGTGTAACTGTAAATCAATCTCAAATATCCAATCGGTGGCTAATGTTGGAAAATAAATTAATTACCAAAGATGACAAAAATCGCCGCCATAATATTTATTATAGCATAACAGCAAGTTTTAGGGTGATTTGAGACTTAAGAGACATATCTGATGCACTCACACGAGGAGTTATAACTTAGTCCTTCGTGATATAAGATCTGTGGCCAACAAGTTGCGTTTCAGTTTGAATGGTGTGCCATTTTGGTACC
>DWLK01000014.1:0-10636 GCA_018245215.1 Celaenorrhinus cf. opalinus JZ-2019 | reverse complement strand
GGCTTATTAATGAAATAAAGTTTGGTTTATAATATCTTTTGTTTTATTATTGTATAGTTCTTGTTATAAATACATATGGGTGATTATACAAAAGTTGGGTAACTTTTGAGGATATTTTGTTTACTATAGTTATTAAATCAAATTTCTACAAATTCGGGTGTATATGATGGCTAATCTAATGAATATATTGTTCCAAATCGGGCCAGTCACTTTTTTAAGTAGATTGTGAGATATTTAAAAATTTCAGATTTTGACTGCCAGGGGACTGACGAGGGTAACATAGTACTGATAAAATACACAATTTTGTAAGGATTATAATGAAATTTATTAAAAATTTGTACGAATCTTTTAAGATTCAATAATGGCACATGTCTTTTAAGTATTAAAATCACTTAGTAACAATTAACAATTATTATTAATATGTAATATTGGGAGAAAATACTATCTCAGTTTTCAAAATAGCCTTTTGACATTTAACGTAACGTTATTCACTTACCTTATACTACTTTGACTTAGTTTTACTTAATATTTCTAAGTAATCAACAAATAATAGAAACAAAAATCTGACAATATTTAAATCTTAAAAGTACTAATAATCATGAAATTAAGAACAATAATTATATAATACTATGAAAGTCAACTATCCCAGTCTTCATAACAGCCTTTTGTAATTTTTTATAATACTTAACTTTTATATTATTTTGAGGTAATTTTACTTAACAGTACGTATTTTTCTAATAAATCAAGTAAATTTAATAATAACAATAAGCTATGCCTTAAAAGCATCTAAAGAGATAGTAATAATTAAAATAAAATGAGATCTTTTTCTCGACAAAAAAAAGAAAAATAAAAGTTCAACATAGAGCAAAAAAAAAATTATTTTTCGAAAACATCAATTTTTTCCTTAAATTGGTAAAAAACTCTCTTCCCTTTTGTAATGAGGTCTGGTACAGGTAGTTTTTTTATTATTTGATCCACGGGAACATCTGACACATCTTTTTCATCCAATTTAAACAGAGTGCCATTCTGGTTACAAATTTTGAGAAAAGTTACTCTTACTTCATCGTCTTCATCATCAACCGAAGAGCAGACCGCTGCATAATGATATTCTGTTTTCTTTGTGAGATATTTGACCAAAACATAATCACCACTACTATAACGACTTTGATGGTGCGAATAACCGCTAGTTCCTGGTGCTGATCGATCGCTATCCAATTCAGACCGATCGTCATTGTCTTTAATGTATGTAGATAATGGTACGTCATCTTCAGAGTCTGAGAATACGGTAGAAGTATTTAGACGTGTACTATTTTTAGCACATAATTCTGGCTGATATCTAATAGACCCTAGCTTGAAATGATTACATCCATCGGTATCACAAAAACAACTTAATGACTTCATTGTAAGATTGTTGGGAATATAAGATGTGCCCGTCACCTGATGTACCAATAGTGTCCCCTTAAAAGCGACCATTTCAGACAACTTATCATTAATAATGGTGTTCATCTGCTCAATTTCACACTCTTCGATCACATCTATTTTTATACCTGGGCATCTTTCACGAATGACAGTAGCGA
Source organism: Celaenorrhinus cf. opalinus JZ-2019 (assembly GCA_018245215.1). NCBI lineage: Eukaryota > Metazoa > Arthropoda > Insecta > Lepidoptera > Hesperiidae > Celaenorrhinus > Celaenorrhinus cf. opalinus JZ-2019. The sequence continues at coordinate 9,059 of DWLK01000014.1, read as the reverse complement.
ACTCATTCAGGTTAGTTATATCTCCTCCTGTAGCAATCACTTGGTCTGCTGTTCGTTTGCAAGTGGCCCCTACACCATCGGGTGCCCCCTTCCCATGTCCAGCTTCATGAAAGTTCCAGGTGTAATTTAAAATATTAGGGAGAATGTCTTGCAGTTTACAGCCTAATACATAAAACATAGATTTGTTCCTGTATTGCGTTATAGGACCATCACTGAGAAAGTGAATATTTTCAATATTTGATGGCAGTGATGCCAACACAGGTTTTAGATGGGCCCAAATTGCTCCAGCGTTGTGAAACAAATTAGTTGAGATAGTGCAGTGTGAAACAACGGAGTTTTTTAGATAAACGACAGCAGTATGTAATGAAATTTGGGTTCTTGAACCGCCGAAATGGAAAGATTGAATTTCTTGGTTGTATTTAGTACAAAAATTTTCGGAAAAATCCATGTGTACAATGGCATCGGTTTCAGATAAAGACTCTTTTAATTGCTTAATGGCATTGTACTGGTGTAATATGTTAAAAGAATGCTGGAAAAATTTTACCATATCATTTTCAAGTTTTGTAATGGCATTTCTAGGTGATATTTCTTGTGTTTCTATTTTACATTTCATCACAAATCGTTCTTTCTTCGTTTTCAGATCTGTTATAGATTCTTTCTTACTCACCCGCTGTTTTATTAATATTAGTTTTGAGTTATCGAATTCTGTATAAGTCAGAGTTTTTGAGCAACAGTTATCACATGTTCTTTCTAGACATCTTTCAGAATATCGATCACAACAAAGCAGTTCTAACATATTTTGATGATTACTCACTGTTGTAAGTATATTTGCCTTCTTTAGAGCAGCAAGTTGAAGGTCCATGTTTTCGTGGGTTGTGCAACTACAAGTTTCACGGTTTGACAATGTAGGGAATACCACCCAAAATGGTCGAAGTCGGGCAAATAGGGGATAACTGATTACACATGGACTGGTTTTCAAAAATTTCTTGTGAAGATTTTTCATGGTATTAAGTAAATATCTCTTCTGTTTTTTAACTTGTTTACGGGACACAAATTCTTTCTTACCTGCAGCTTGACGACTGTTAGAATCATCTTCGAAAAAATTCTGCACTAATCCTTGCAGTCTGATCTTTCTTTTTAAATTAAATTTTTTTTTGGTCATGTTATGTCCAGTTTTTTTATAGGTGACTGCTTTGTTTTTTATTCTCCATAGTTTGTATTTGTCTACTACATTTCCAGATATAATTTGTTTAAATTTTGTTTTTTCTTCATGAGTCTTTAGTTTAGTGTAGTTTTCTTCCAATTGTGTTTTAATAACTTCCCCAAAAAGGGCCTTCTTCACTAATTCTTTCTTTTTAGTTATATCTTCACTCATGTCTTCAATTCTGGTTTTTGGCGTTTTTTCAACAGATTTTATTACTTTTTTCAGCTGTTTTTTGACTCGTTTATATTTCTGACGCTGACTATTTAGTTTAGTTTTAAGCTTTGAAACTATAGCTTTCATCTTTTTTATTTCCCTGTTTCTAGATTTTCTCTGTCTTTCACTTCTCTTTTTAGCTTCTTTTGCTCTTCCGTCTTCGTTAATAACAGGTCTGAGTTCTTCATTAACTATGGGTTGTATTTCGTCGTCAGTTGGTGGAGGAGTATTCTGGCGTATAAAATTATTAGTGGTTTGTTTCAATAGCTGTTTTCTTTGCCTGTAGTTTGATGAATAATTTTTCCATTTTTTTCTAGTTATTCGTTGCTCTCGTGGTGTCATATTTTCAACATTTTTTCTTTGCCCTTTCTCCTTTTTCCTCAGGTACTGAAGCTTTTGTTTTTCTTTGTATTCCGCTAATTTAATGGGGTCGCTTTTAATTCTGGCCAAGCGAGCCTTTTCGGCTTCTTTCTTTTTTTTTAGTATTTCTTCCCTAGTCAATTTGCTTTTAACGTGCCGCATGATGTTTTAAACTGAAATGTAAAGTAGAAATGCTTATACACGGCACTATTTAAGATAAAAGTGCTCTAAAAGAAAAAAACATCAGTACCATGGAAACACGTCAGTCCTCTGGCGCGATACCTGACAAAGGACTGACGCCAAAGGACTGATGAAAAAGACATAATTTGAGGTTATAATCAGAACTAATGTTTTTTTCGGTAATTTCGAATATCAACAAACTACATTATAACAAATCATAGTTAACTATGTATAAATGCAAATAAACCTCATATTAACAAGAAAATAACGACTCACCATGGGACTGAAATGTTGACTGACTTAGCACGTGTATAGATGACAAACACAACCCAAACACTGGAACAGTTATGGCGGCCGTCAAATTGTGCGGTCCGCAACTATCTTCATTACCAACATCAAAATTCAAACAGGGATTTGACGTTGAGTCGGTGATATTTGGCGCGAATAATTCAAATTTAAACAACACACAACGGACTGACGAATGAAACAAACACAAACTTTTTTATTTTTTTTTAAATAAAGTGGAGAATATTGCATTATGAAAGTTGTAATATATATTACTATGTACATCACAGATTGTAGTAAATTAGTAAGTTTACTTAAATCAATGATAATTTTTAATATATAGTCACTTGATTGTTGGTTTTCGGGATTGTGACATGCCAAAGGACTGACGTTTTAAGCATTAATTGTGTCTTTTTATTAACTTGTATTTAAAATGAAGAGCTGAAATTGGGTGACCAAATAAAGGACTTTTCATTGTTTTAAAATAAATTGTAATCTCAATAAAATATAATAAGACTTAGTGTTTATTGGCTGATGACATTGAGTTACCCAATTTTCGTATATTCACCCATATGTTAAATAATATAAAATTAAATTCGGAAAAAAAATCTACTGATATGAATTCAAGTTAGATAAATTTCCTTGAGCAAAGTCTATTTTTTGCCAACTTTTTAGGCTAGTGAAGCAGAGGGTAGGCGGCAAATTTCATAGCAATCGGCCGGCCACCAATGTAGTGGACATGGAACCTTATATAGCAAGTTGAACGGACCGCGAGCCTAACATCGGGAGTTCGCATCAATCCGTTCAGAAGGCCGAACACAGCTATTCTGTCAGCTATGCTCCTCCTCACTTCCGCATCCCTCTCCCGAATAGGTTCCAAAAAGCCCAGCATACTATCGGTTCCGAGCAATCCAGGGATCATACTCAGGCATCTCATAAGCCCTCTTCGAATCATATGGGATAGAACTCTTCTATCAGTAGGGTTGCCCTGTACAAGGTGGTAAACAGGGGACAATACACTAAAACAAGGCGTCCTGGTTGTCTGGGCCATCAGAGCACACTCCAAGGGTCTACAAAGAGACTTCTCCGGTGAGCTATTCCCCAATCCAATACGTATTGTACAAGGGTCACCTCTCCTTGGTCCATACGTCCACAATGACCAGACAGCATCCCCTTCCCCTCTCACAGGTTGGAAACATATTTAGACGTCTTATGCCATGTATCGGGCATATCCTCTCTAGAATTTGTCAACAAGATCCCAACCGCATCAGCAGGCACACATCCATATGGGTCTCCATGTACAATCCATATCTCTATTTTGTCCTCCTTAATACGTCTGGTGAGTCCTTTGTTGCCCATATTAGCCAGGAACCCATTATGATCATACGGAATACTACACGGGTCCCCCGTTATGCAGCTTGGTCCTGTCTCAAGGGCTGTCTGGGATGATGCATACGTCATAGTCCAGCGTGGGAACCCTGTGGATATCTTTCCTCTCAAAATGTGCCCTACAAGGGAGTAAAGGGCTCCGTTCTTGTCTCCTACTGTATATAGACTGTATGCAGCCTCCTCCTCTGCCCTCAATGCATCCTTCAAATAAACCATGATCTCAAATATCTGATTGATCAGCCTACCACCCCCAACACAATGCATAGCCTCCTCCATATCTCCGTCTGCTTCTTCCATCTTTATTGTGGATGGGCATCCTGTAATAGGGATGGGCACGTCTCTGATGGGTCTGTAGCCCGGTCTGGGACATTTCCGAATTCCTGCGACGCTCTCTTCCTCGGATAAGGCTGTTGGAGGCCAAGATATAGCGGTCAGGGGTGATCTTTTTACGGCCTTCTCCAGGAGGTCCCTTAATGCCTGTGCATCCATGGTTTGAAGTAGGACAGGATCAACTCTTCTTCTTAATTGATACGCTGTGGCCCTATACCACCTCTGGAAGATGTGCCTTGTCTCTTCCGGGATTAGAATGCAGTCCTCATTGAGGATAAATAGGGGGCCTTTTTCGAGGGAGATAGATACCAGATCCGCTACGGCTATTCGCCCTCCCTCTCTACTGAAGGTCAATAGGGGAAGCATGAGTAAGCAAGCAAAAAGAGTGCGTCAGACCACTCAAAATGATGGAATCTATAAGGTCATCGAATCCTGTACGAGTAGCTGAATCCTTAAGCTCGATGAGGATAGCATGAGGGCTAGCTCCAAAGCTGGGGTCCAGCAGCAAAATATAGCATATGAAAGCCTTGAAAAAAGATGGCAGGTCGAGCCTACACATTTCGGATAGGTTTACAAATGGAGGTGTTAGTGTGTCTCTAATGGCTCTGTGCTCCAGTGCAGATATACGGGATGTGTCCCTTCTATTTAGTACCCACACAGAGAATTTGTAAGCGAGGTGTGCTGAGTAGGAAGCAGGAACATCAAGTGTCCGAGGAGTGTAAGGCAGGGAAGCATCTTCCATGGGCTCTATGTGCAGCATTGCAGTGGGTATAGGGACACCCGGGTAATGAGATGACTCCAGAGAAAATGTTTCTGGAGGTATAGTCCATATACAGCATCCTCTTGTCAGGACAAGGGCCATTCTATCCGGAAGACTTCCGTACTTGTGATAAAGGATGTTTAGGGAAGCTATCCCGTATAGAAACACAGACTGGAAACAGATTGTGTAGTCTTCACCTTTCTTTGCGTATGCTGTAGCAGTGCTTGAGGATATTCTTATGTGTGAAGCAAAGTTGCTGGTAGAGTTGCTTTGACCCCCTCTACTCATAGTTGGGCAAGGTAGTCTGTGTGTTAAGGACCCGGAATAAACATGGGCTGTCCTTCGGTCCAGCTCCTCACTAGATGCATCCGTCTTTTCTCTTATTATGGTATCTAGTAGCTGGGTAAGTCCCACGTCCCCTTTCACCCATGATCTTAGTTGGAGAGCCTGAGAGAGGGCCTGTGTAAAGCTGTACGACTCCATTTCTTGGAGAGGCTGCCTTTTAGCCCTGACTCTTGTGGGGGCACCTATATAGGGCGGGACTCCTCCTCTTTTTAGGTGCCAGTTCGTAGTATTATCTCCTTCTACAGCAAGTGATATAGCTTTATCATAGTGATTGACTGGCACACTTCCCCACTCAAATATCTGTGTTTGCTCCTGTTGGGCAGGCATAGTAACCCCTTCTAATGGAAGACCCCATCCTTTCTCACGTATCTGTTGAGCCAATTGTGTGATACAAGGGACAGAGGGAAGCGTGATAAGGGTATCGTCCGGGTGCCTGTGAAGGATGTGATCAATCATTGTGTCTTCCATAGCTCTTATATCCCTTAAGACATCTATCTCGGAGCTCCACTCTCTACATGCAACAGCCTGAATGGACCTCGTACTAGAAAACTTGCTGACCAGTGCCTCCTGTTTCCCTATATTGGATAATGTCATAATCTTAGAGATCAGTTTCGGATTGCATGGTACAATTGCCATTAGGTCCTCCACTAGCTGTCTCTTCTTGTCCTCAACGGACGGATCAAATAGTGGCCTCAGTTCTCTATTGTTTATGAGAGAAGGGAGTCCCTCCGCTATTTTATTCTTAAGATAGTTCTCGGGCTGTCGAGGCATAACGAGAGGAAGGGACTGAGGGTCTTTTATCAACATGGTCGGGTCCGAGTTCTTCATCCGGGTAGTAGCCACCCTAGCTATGTGATCCCTATGTCTAGGTGACCTCATCAATGTTCTTACCATGTGGAGAGCGCAGGTTAAGGGATCCTGGACAGATCTTGTGCAGAAGTTTGGGAATAACGTTATTGGCCACCCGCCTAGCGATCTCGGAACTGAAAGTAGGCAGACAATGTACTCCACTGGGTACCTACGCAACTCCGGGAACCTATCGTGCGCCATGATAGACGCCTCCAGTACTGTGCACCAGTATGAAGGAATAGGAAGGTGGTCCTTCTGAGCTGCCCCCATTCCTGCTGAGAACACACCAGCAATGTCCCCGTTGAATGAAGGTATCGTCTGATTTGCCTCACTTGCCATTCTGGACACTCGCTTGAGAGCAGAGCTCACTTGAGCACCTTTGAAAAAGAATTCTCTCCCGTATTCTAATAGAGCTGTGGACACCCATGTTTCTTCTAGTTTAAGTGTTATTCCTGCCTTTGTACATAGACCTAGTAAGGTTTCTTGAAACCACATTATATATTGGCTTCGCGTCATTCTAAGTCCCTCCAATGTGGCCGTGTTAGGGAGTCGCAAATATATTACTTGGTTATCCCCTTGTCCTGTTAAGGTGGCTATTGTTCCACATTTCCAAGATGCGACGAGAATCAAGAGCAAAGTTGCCAGGGTCCACCCTTTTTGCCTTAGGCCCTCCATCCATGCCTCAGGACCATGCATGCAGCGCGGGCCGCTTGTAGGCAGGCCATCGTCCCCTTGACAGGGTGGACAGAACCTATCTTGGAAAAGAAGGACAGACTCAAGAGGGAACTTCTGTGTGTAAGCCATGACATTGTCAATTCCAAGCAATCTATCCAATTCTTCGAACAGAGGTGTAACACCCTCATACCTTAAGCTTGTGCACCAACTAGAAAAGTCCATCGACATGAACACTGCCCCTCCATCCTCGGTTGAGGATGTCTCAGATATCTTTAGTAGATGCTTGAAGAGATCGTCCTCAGACTTGGTCATTGTTTGATGAGGGATGAATTTGAATACATGCTTGATGTTGTTCTCTGTTGCAACCTGAAACAGGCGCATTTCCAAGACTAACTTTCCGAAAAATCGGGCTTTGCGTTTCTTCATCTCCCTCTCCTTAGCTACCCCTACTGTTACCTTCCATTCTTTGGGTACCTTCTTTTTTGACACAGTCTCAATTATATCCCTCACATTTACCTCCTCCCGGGATAGGTATTGCATGATAAAGTTGTTACTCTGTCTTGGGGGTGCAGTGGGAAACCTCCCATGAATTGTTCTGTGCGCCTGACCATCATATTCTCTGGGCCAATGTGATAACCCGGGAATTATAGCCTTGTCAGCTAGTAGATCAGCTGTGTATATCTGATAGTCAAACTCCAGGGTTTTTCCAAATACTATATCCCTGAACATGTGTGTGGTCCAATGGCTCGTTAGGTTTTTCTCCCCAGTAACCCCCATCGTAGCACTGTTTGATATAGGGATCACTAAGTTCATTAAATACTAAGTTAGGCCACTTCCTCCTTTGTTTGTAGTAGTTTCTGGAGAATTCAAGGACAAACGCCCTTCTTATTTCTTCTGCTACTTGATCTAGACCAGGCTTCAGAATAGTCCCTTTCTCAACCCAAGCGGCAACACTTTCGTCCATCACAATTTCGGGGTGTCCAAAACACTTGGTTAAACCAGTTAGCTCCAACGCTATGTGAACATCATTAGAGGTTGTTATTCTTCTAGTTGCTATTTTGATGAGCATTGAGTCAGGGAATTTCTTGACAGTCTCCATTAAGGACGCTAGGAAGCACGGATCTCCCTCCACATCTTTTAGCACAGTGGCTATCACCAGGGGTTGCCAGCACTTTAGGATGTCATATGCGTCGTCTTTATAAAGACTGATGTCATGTAGAACCGCATAGATGACATTTGCCACCTCGTTATATAGATTGTAGAGTGGGTCAACAAGACCATATGATAGAGCGGAGAACCAGGAATTAATACAGTCCCGGACAGCCAAGAAGTGGCTATGTGTAATAATGTAGGCGAAGGAATCAGATGGCCACACTACATGCAGGTTTCCATAGCATTTCCCCTTACAGCCAAAGAAGTCATAAGATACAGAGTATTTCTCACTAAATGTGATGGAGTGTGTGATGGATGTGAGTCTCTTCTTTATGCAGTAGACCTGTCTCAACAAGGGTGGCGGTCTGAGGGGTGGGCCATCAAATGAGACTTTGCAGTAGTCTTGAGTACCGAGGTCCGTTGCCTCATTGGCTGTGCGAATGTGCTTCGATAGTTCGTGGCCTGCTCGAGTGTCCTTGCACGTTCTGCTGGTGTGCAGGAGAGCCCAGTGTATATATTGGTCCGAATTGAGAAATGTGACTCCTTTTGTTTCCTTCTTCAATGAGATGTGTTCTTTCTTTAGGCCTGCAGGATTGTCCCAATATTTGAAGAGATAGTCTATCTCTCCTCTGTGTAAGGCCGACTGAAGATGCCGATCCCTCCTAAAGATGGGCTTTCTCGCTGGTGTTGAATAGGTTGGGGCTGGGTCCTCTTCTTCCATGTTTTGGATGGTTCGATACAAACATTACAAGTGGCGACCCTGCCAGGATTTAAAAGTACGAAGGTACGTGAAATTAATTTATAAATCGGACCATAAAGGTTAATCTAAGAAAATGACTTGTTTTCTTACATTATCGGATAGCCGGTGCTTATTTTTAAATGTCAAGGGTTACTTTCCGTTTCCTTACATTGAATTTGATAAGAAGCAAGGCTATATAGCACAACTAAGTCAAAAATTAGTATAATGTACAAAACGAAGAGAAGTCTTCGAGACACGATTCGGGAATCGATCTATTAAGATAAGTAGGTTCGTACGGAATCATTAGTACGAGTCAGAGTTAATTAAATAACTATCGAGAGGGTAGTTGAAATAACTATTTCTATATAAAAACGATTCTAATACATTGATTGATACCTAACATGTATAGCGTTGGGCAAACGTTATGACCTAGTGCATTAACAAAGTCCCAGTTGTTGTCAAAGTAAGTCAAAATATTTTAGCAACATAATAAAGGCAGTATAAAACGAAAAATATAGTACACTATCAATTGGAATGCGGCTTCTATTGTTCGCACCAGCTGCAGGTGCAGGTACTCA
>DWLK01000013.1:0-10697 GCA_018245215.1 Celaenorrhinus cf. opalinus JZ-2019 | reverse complement strand
GTTTTAAACTATTTTATATAAATGTATTATTAAAATGAGTAAACATTTATATATATGCAATATAATGCATATCGTGACATCTAAAACAATAAAACGTTTTATTTAACGACCGTTAGATAGATAATAATATAAATGCAGTAATATGCACCAAGCAAGCAAAGTTATTTACATATTGTTTTTATTGTGTGGAGGTAACAAAAGGGTATGCAGCCAACAATGATGTTAAGTATAAACTTCGGCCCATAAACATTCGGCCCATAAAATTGGCCTATTTTCCCGTTTGACATAGATCACAATTGCGTTGCTACTGCTAAGGACTACGTTGGTCGCCTCACACCCATTGTGTTCCGGCACCCACACCTCTCGAACTGAAACGACTCATAGATTACAAATTCGTTTCTAATGCTAATGACTACGTCGGTCGCCTCTTACATCCACCGTGTTCCGGCATCCACACCCCTCGAACTGAAACAAATTTTCTTGATAATCACTACATACTCTCAATAAAGATTAGAAAAGAAAGAAAGACCTTTCGACCTAAATATTTTCGGGGCTGTGATACCAAATACAGACATATAGATAGATTTATAGATACACAAACACACTTTATACTTATAACACCCTTGTAAGAAATACATAACACTTTAAACTTAATTAATAACTTAACCCTTTGCTTTGAATTACAAGAAATTTACAATACATTAATACAAAGCAGGTCTTAATAATATATTGCAGGAGTTATCCTCTATACGTAATGCATGAAAGCAGAGATGGTGATGTTTCCTCGGGACCTGATGCATTACAGCATCCTGGAAAATGCCAGCATTGACGCGTCGCGTCGTTGTACTTTGACGCCGTGAGCGATAATACTGACAACGTCGATTCCATTCTTAAGTATGTGTAATGTTCACTGTTCACTACAAATAATATACACTTGTATAGCACAACTGCGGACACGTGTTACTCGTTCGACGGCTGGACAGTAAGTGCCTTAGAGCAGCGGCTCGCCTGCGCTCGTTGCGCCCAAACCGCCTCATCTTGGGCACGAGGCTGGTTAAGCCTCCTCATAGTGCACACTGGGCGCCGCTCAGTAACTGGATTCAGTAACTATCTGAATCAAGTTACTGAGCGAATAACCTGGCAGCTGGAGGGTGGGCTTGGTGACACTGGGCTGCCATCGGGCATGGCCTGCGGGCGACGAGCGATGGGCGGCTCGTCCTCCGAATAGACCAGACCTGTGTCGGCAGCGCGTTGTGTTCTGCGCGCTTCCTGAGGTGTACATTACGGGGCCTATACGGCATTTTCCCATCCACAAAAAAAAGACTGTGCGTGTCTTTACTTATTATCTATACAATAAGTAATGGATTTTAAATAGCTTACTTCCAGTTGTTTCTCCGAAGCCTGAAACAGTGGCTAAGACACCCTCAAATCTGTCCTCGCCGCTAGGCAGAGCTATGGGACTGATGAGGCCTGAAAAATGTAATAGGATCAAAATACAAAATTGAAAATAAGCGAACTGAAACGACGCAGAGTTGTAGCTCTTCGAGATTTAAGATTAATTATTAAAAATTACCGTGGGATCTACAAATAGAAAAACTGACATAAGCATTTAGTTCCGCGGCTCATAAAGTTTTTATTATTAGCTAGATTTTTTAACTTCCCACTAAGAAAATTGAAAATTTTCGAAAATAGGGAATTTACTGGTTTCACCTGGAGCTGATATACAGGTTAGGGAACTCCGTAATAGTTCATAGCAGTTACCTCTTATTTGGGCTTATTTTTATCGTATTTACGAGAACTTTACACAGAGATGGGTTATGACCACCATTTCCAACTCAATTATGGAGCTGAAATACAGGTAAGGGAACTCCGTAATGGTTCATAGCAGCTACCTTGTATTTGGGCAATGTTATCTATAGTATGAGGGTATTTTGCCATATATGAAATACAACAAGAATAATAGAATAATTTAGATACAGACGAAAATAACAAACTTTAAATAAGTAACTATTGTAACTTTCTGTAGTATATTCGTTTGAAGTCGGTTTTGTTTTTTTGTTAAAAAAGTATTATTTATGTGTTTATTTTTGGTGAATATATATTTTTTTGATTGGTAAAACCACGTTCTATCATGTCCTGAAATATATCCCTCGTTCACAAAATCACCGTGTATATGGAGATTGATTTTAATTTCATTTTAACATACATCGTGTAATTAAGTTTGGACATCAAAAGGCTGGAGTAAGGACCTTGTTACAGGCTAGAGCGCCTTTTAAGCATGGTATTTAGTTAATTTTTACGGGCATTAGAGTATATTACCAAACCAGTTCCACCACCGCCTCCAATAACTTATTTACATGCCTGATTTTATTTAGGTATTTTTATTGAGGTCTGATGCACGATTTTCTTATATTTACAACCGGTATTAATGTTTGCAGTATTATTAGTATAATGATAGCTTAAATAACAGTCTGCGCGCGGACGCGGTTACGTGCGTGCGTGTGGTCATTGTTCCCACGTTACGAAAATGTCGTCTTCAAGTAAAGTAAAGTGTACAAGCTGTAATATCGTTATATGTGAACTATTGGCATTTATACAAAATAAATTAGATGTCATGGACGAAGAAAGTTTAGTGCGAATCTGTGAGAGTGCCTTCAACGAGGATGAAATTGACGATGCAAAAACGTTACTCTTTGAAGCAGTAAAAAAGTCTATTAAAACAAGGAAACGACAGGGAAAGGCGCAACGGAATCTAGATGATATAATTACGTTATTTAAAGCCACGGATCCAGAGAGAATACCGATTTTTGTGGCTAAAAACTTGGAAAAATTACCCCCGGTCACTTTTGACAGTGTCGATGTTACATCGTTGCTTAAAAAAGTGGTTTTAATGCAGAAAAACATTGAAGGATTTCGACAAGATTATGTTAGAAAAGATGAGCTACAGGATTTTGGATTGGAATGTCATAAATCATCGTCTTTATTTAAAAATAACCAACGTGTCAATATGAAGCGCGGCGGTTTTATTCTAGAAACGTCTGAGTTAGAGAGCGTACCGATGCATAGCTGTACTGATAGGTATAACTCTGTACAAACGGAACTAAATCAAATACCTACGCACAATGTACAAGTAAATGAAGAAATATCACCGCGAATGCAGAACGCATCTCATAAAGGTACTAGTGCGAGTGAGATAGCAAGTGAGACCGTGCGGCACGATATACAGGTAGGACTTCAACCGCTGCCGGTGCATTTGAATGAATCATCAATGAACATAAATGTAACGGACAAAATGCAAACGTTATCTTATTCTGAGTTAGCGAAAAAAGGTACCGCATGGAAGGAACGGAACAAAAGCAATGAGTGGATTACAGTTCAAAAGAAAAGATTAAGAAATAGATTGCTTACACGGAAAGGTAACGCAATAGCAGAGTGCGAGGAGAACAAAAAATTTAAAGCGGCTGAAACTAAAGTGCCTTTATTTATTTCAAATGTGCACATAGATGTGTCGGAAAAAGATATACTCGACTACATACAAAGAAAGACGGGTGAAACAGTCTCTCTTGTAAGAATAAAAATGAAAAAACAAAGAGATTATAATGCATATAAAGTTTATGTTACTAAATTTAAAATGGATACGTACTTAGATGATACTTTGTGGCCGTCTGGGATTTCCTTCCGACGATTTATTAATTTCAAAGGGAGGCAAGGTAATAATGAAAATAATCTGGGGCTTGAGGAAAACCTTAATAAACATAATAATGGATAAAGTTGTTTCTACATTAGTAAGCTTCAACTGCAAGTCTGTAAAAAGGTCTATAGAAGGCGTAAAACAATTATGTCTAACAGCAGATGTAATCGCCCTTCAGGAAACATGGCTGCTACCACACGAGCTCTCTATGCTTAGTACCATTGATGAAGACTTTGGTGCAACGGGTACTTCGGCGGTGGACACCTCAGCAGGTCTTCTCGTTGGCAGGCCATATGGAGGTGTTGCGTTGTTGTGGAGAAAAAGTGCGTTTCAGTCAGTATCAGTGTTACAGTGTAATAATGTGCGCGTAGCGGCAATAAAAATTACTGTAAGTACTAGATCTGTAGTGATATTCAGTGTGTACATGCCTACTAATAGCCAGGAAAATCTATTGTTATTTACTGAGTGTCTTAGTACGATTCAGTCGATCATAGAAGTGGAATATAATGAAGGGGTTGAGGCTTTCTATATGTTAGGGGACTTTAATGCTCATCCCAATGAAATATTTTATAATGAATTAAACAATTTTTGTATTGATAACTTGTGGCGATGTGCCGATATAGATATACTTGGCGTTCACTCCGATACATACACTTTTCGTAGTGATGCACACGGTTGTGAGAGATGGTTGGACCACTGTGTTGTCACGCAATCTGCTTGGACAACTATATTGAATGTGTGGGTGAAACACGATGTATATTGGTCAGATCACTCGCCTCTTATAATTCAATGTAACTTGAATAAATTATCAGTAAAAGTAGTTCCATGTATAAATGAAGATAATGTTAAAAAACGTATAACTTGGGGGGTTAGGAATGAGCATCAAATTAATAAATATCGTACCTTATGCGATTCAAAACTTAAATACATTACTTATCCACATGAATTAGAGCAATGTTATAATTCTATGTGTGTGAGTAATAACCATTGTAATATAATAAATGATTTATACAATAGAATCACAAACATACTATCGAATGCTGCTATAGAGACTTATAGTCCTATAAAACCACCTAAGAAAAAAGGAGGTTACTTAAGTGGGTGGAATAAATATGTTTTTGAAGCCCACAGAGAGGCCAGGCTTAGGTTTCAGGATTGGGTGTCAGCTGGAAGACCTAAAGCGGGTAATGTTTATGAGGAAATGTGTGAATCTCGTAAGTTGTTTAAATGTAAACTGAAATGGTGCCAGGATAACCAAGAACAGCTGGTAATGGATAAATTAGCCAGTAATCATTTGAATAAACATTTTCATAAGTTTTGGAAAAACACGAATAAACTGAACCCTAAGCCAGGCCTTCCTGTGTGCATAGATGGCTCAAGTGATAGCAAAGACATTGCCAATTTATTTAAGTATAATTTTTCAGTAAAACCATTAGTAGGTCCACTTCCTGATAATGTGAGAAATGCTGAGTTTGTTCGGACTGAGCGACAGATTTCCTTGTCTGCGGAAAATGTTTATAACACTATTAAAAGCATGCAGAGGGGAAAGTCGCCTGGACATGACAATCTTAGCATTGAACATTATAAATTTGCTGGTGTTCATATTTCCCGAGTTTTATCAATGCTGTTTGGTCTATGCCTGTCTCACTCTTACCTACCGGAAGATCTCATGCGTACTATTGTGGTACCCATAGTAAAAAACAAAACAGGAGACACTTCTAATAGTACTAATTACCGCCCCATCTCACTGGCTACAACTGCTGCTAAGATACTTGACAGTTTGATAAGCAATACTGTTGGGAATTATATTCAATTACAGGACTCCCAGTTTGGTTTTAGGCCTAAGTTATCGACTGAAAGTGCTATTTTTAGTTTGAAGCATGCTGTCAAGTATTACACTGCAAGACGAACGCCGGTGTATGCATGCTTTCTTGACCTCTCAAAGGCATTTGACCATGTGGTGTATGATCGCCTGTGGGACAAGTTGGACAATGTGGGTGCACCGGTAGAATGTACCCTTCTCCTCAAATACTGGTATGCTAACCAGAAAAACCATGTGAGATGGGCTGGTACTCTATCTGATGAGTATCAACTGGAGTGTGGGGTGAGACAGGGTGGACTAAGTTCGCCCCTCCTCTTTAATTTGTATATTAACGAACTTGTTGAGAGACTCAGTAACACTCATGTAGGCTGTCACATTGATAATAAATGTGTTAACAATATAAGCTATGCTGACGACATGGTGCTGCTGAGTCCCTCGATAGGAGGTCTTAGGAAACTTCTGGCGATATGTGAGGAGTATGCGGCGGCACATGGGTTAAAATATAACTGTAAAAAGAGTGAGCTACTAATTTTTAAATCGGGTAAACATCTGCCCACCCAAGTGCCTCCCGTCATCCTTAACGGCACTGCTTTAAAACTTGTAGAGCGCTTTAAATATCTTGGTCATATTGTAACTAGTGACCTTAGAGATGATGAAGATATACAGAGGGAGCGCAGGGCGTTGGCGGTGAGAAGCAATATGCTAACCCGCAGGTTCACTCGTTGTACACCTCCTGTTAAAATAACGCTGTTTAAAGCATTCTGCCAGTCGTTTTACTCGAGTGCTCTGTGGGTGGTATATACGCGACAAGCTTACAACGCCCTACGCGTGCAGTACAACAATGCCTTCAGGATGCTGTTGAGGCTGCCTCGGTATTGCAGCGCATCGGGCATGTTCGTGGAGGCGAGAGTCGATGGATTCCACGCTATCATGCGTAAGAAAGCGGCCTCAATGCTGCAACGCCTAAGGGACAGTGGCAACGGTATCCTGAAGGTATTTGCAAACAGACTGGACTGCCCTTTCCAAAAACATTGGATAGGGTTAGTTTCCAGATTTGAGTAAGTTTCTGTAAAATAGTTTCTTATAATATATAACAGCTGTATTGCCTACTAACAATACTAACTTAGTTATTAAGAAATTGTTACTAATCAATTGTTACTAATACTGATATGGACATTGTCTGAAATAAAAATTTATTATTATTATTATTATTATTAAATAAAATAATTCGCCCTATTGCAGATTTTTTTTTATTGAATATTATTTATTGCATATTAAATTTTGAATATAACATCACGTTGTAATTGCTCTAAACTATTAAAACCTTATGGACTGTTTCAAGTATTCAGTGCAATGTTTGTATTTAATTTCGTTTTATGTTTCTATTCTGTAGGAAAAAATTGTTTCAGCTTGACCGCGAAACGTACAATTGGATTGCAACATCGAACAACATAAGTTAAATTATAATTGTTTTTCTCTGTCGTTTTCCTTAGGTAGGGTTAAGAACTGACTTATATTATCGAAAAGAAATCCCCTCAAACCCTCTTAAATTTGTATTATATTAGTCGAGCCACGGACAGGATTTATGTCCAGTTCTTTTTTTTTTAAATCTAACTATTTGTTTTTAAATCGTACATTTTTTTAATACGCTATGATCGTACTGTGCATATACGTAAGCCTAGATAGATTACGTGTCGTTAAATCGAAATTACTTGAGTTCGAAATAAGCTAATAACTTCCAAATTCACAAATAAAGCTATCAAATATATTTTATAATTTGCCGCCATTCGGTAAACTTATATATAGAATAGAAATCAAGAGTAACATAACAGCATTATAGTCAAACTTTTGGCCCTATATAAAGTTTTAATAACGTTGAAATATTATTTGATTTGTAGGTATATTAATATTACTAGAGAAAATATTGTATCTTTTTTGAGCATCTTGCGCGCGCGTAGCCGTGTCAGACATATCAAATTAGGTTAAAGGTTATATAGAAAAAGTTACATGGAGATTAAATTGAGAATAATAACGAAGTTAAATTTTATTTATAAATGTTTTAAGTTGTGTGTTGAGTTAGAAGAGTGTGGCGACCAACCTAGTCTTCATGTCTCAAAAACTAAAATTTGAATTTTGATTCATGAAATTTAATTTTGTACCCTAATTTTCAAGAAGTTTATAACGTTATATGTAGTCAACGTAACATAAGACATAATTTTATTTCACTCTTCACTGAATGATTTGGTTTTGTTTTTTTGGAGGCGTTTGCTGCTTTTTTTTGTTTGCCATGCATCCACCTGATGTTAAGTGGCCATCGGTGCCTAAAGGCACCTGAAGGTCTTGCTTGAGGCTAGCCCAAGCAAGACAAATTTTATCAAGAGAGGTGTGACACATGTGCATTGTTACCCCGAGTTCCGGCAACCACTCCCTTCAATTTCTCAAATACCATTGTGCTCTGTACGCGTTCCTTTACAATTCATCGTGTAGAGATTTCGTGGAAACTCCTGACATTTATAATTATAAATGCAAAAAACATCCGCAGGACTTAGTTAATAGTATTTGTAATAAATATCACGAGGCGCGGAAAATACTTGTGTTTAAATTGCTCAGAATCGTTCTATTTTAAATCAATTGCTTTTGGATCATTGTCTGTCGCTCTTGAATGTATGGTCGGACTTTTAATTCGATGTAGTAAACTGACAGTTCCAGTGTTGCAGGTTATTACTGCATAAAAAATGGGGACAAGAATAAATTTAATTTAATTAAATAAAAATAAGTTTATTTAATTTAATGAATAATTCTTTCTTTCTTCTTCTGTCTTTTAAAAAAAGAATACATTTGAGCATTACACTCTGTTCCTATGAAAAATTAAGTTAAACCAGATTATTAGGGGGATACGGAATAAAACCAACTATAATTGATAATAATCATATTCTGTGTCACTATCGCTATCTGTGACATTTAGAAATAAATCTATTTGTTACTTCATCAATTATTGAATTAAACCCGCTCATTTCGTGTTCCTCTTTTAATATATGCGACACGCAGTTACAATTTTTTTCGGATGTGACATTATTTACACCTTCTATAAATAAGTTTTTTACAACCTCTAGTTTATACGTCGTATTATTTTTTGCCACGTGCCCTTTTGTCCCCGCCCACCCTAGTTCTATATTGTTAAGCTCGGAATGGTATGGGGGCAGTCGTGCGGCCATCTCATCGACTATCGGCTATCTATTATATTCTACATTAGTAGGAACAAGTTCCAAAATAGTTGCTCTCACCACATTTGCTTTGCATAGGAATATTTTTTACAGAGCCAAGGTTGTATTAAAGGTTTATTCTAAGACATTTTCGGTGTTGTTTCTATTTTTGTGGAGTGGTAGGAGGCTTTGTCCATTACTGCCACAGAGTTGGGTTTCAATTTCGACATAATACCCTCAAACCACTACTTGAAACAAGCTGTGTTCATCTCATCGTGGTAGTCTTCTCCTACATTCTTGGCTTTAAATAATAAAAGCCCATCTTCTAAAAAGCCTTCTTCACTGCCTATGTGACTAATTACGAGTAGTTTTCTCTTGCCTGTTGGATTTTTCGAACCCATGGTTAGTCCATCCAAAAGCACCTGTCGTTATGTTGTGGCATATTTGTCCCAGATTTTTGTTTGTAATATGACCTGAAAAAAATTATTAAATGAACATAGTATAACTAATAAATTAACACGGTACATATGCTTAATGGAAATACTAATAAATAGTAAAATACTCATGCAAGCCCTGTTAAAACTACTTTTTGATAATAAATATATTTAAATATGTTTATATATTTGATAGGTGGTAGAACCTTCCCAGGTTCGCCCGGAGCGGTACCACCGCCACACTTATTTCTGCTGTGAAGCAATTCTCACGAGTTGTGTTTTAGTTTGAAGGGTGTGGGTGCCGGAACGCACGGGGAAGATGAGGCGACTGTGACCATGCGATCTGTGACCAATGCATCTGTGACCGACCTTATTGGAAGATTTCATCTTACTTGGGCGTTGGTTTCAGGTGTCTATGGGCTGCTGTGGCTACTTAACATCTGGTGGACTGCAGGTGGAATTACTTAATTTTTAAAATTAATAATATGTCATTCTCGTGATAGAACTAATAATATAATTAATAGTGACTCACCAAATTTCACCCAAGTTTCATCTTGATAATAAATATGACTTCATAGCCTTCGATATTCCATAATCTGATGTTGGTAACGTTCACACCATGTCATTAGTCTTGCCTGTCCCAAGTACACTTTTACGTGCTCTTGACGTGTATTTAAAATTGATATGCTCTAAAGAATATCTCAGTGTTACTTGAGACATGTTGGGTGATTTTGAGTCATTATTTACAACATTCAATACAAAAAACAATATAATTTGTTAAAGATGGAAGTCATAAAATAAAGTTTTCAGTTACAAATATAATGTTTCCCGACAGACCTTTGCGATGATGGTTCATTTCTAAAAAAGTACTGGTGCACATATCGTCGAATAACTGAGAATAATAGATAGTATAATGATAGTTTTGGACCAGGTTTTTTTCGAGGTTTTGGTGGTGTCCATGTTCTCTTTAGACTCTTTTAGGACAATATAAACGATACGTTTTCCTATTCGTAAAATATCAGCTACTTTAGAAACACATTCATCTTTCTTAGGAACTTCGAACTCCGCCATTTTCTCAGGCCGTTCTTGATACGAGTACACGTACTTATAGGCGTTGCTGATCATTAGTTTTTACGTGACAGTAAAAACCTTACCTGGACGTTTTTTTGTCGGAGACAAAAATGCCGAGTCTTGGTCATCGTGCGATATGCTTGGCTGAGTATCCATGTTAGAAGGATAACCAACAAATGCAGTCAAGGGTCACAAAAAAAAAAACAAAAACGGAACAACAAAACAAAATGTAAGAACAAAAGAAAATGTCACAACAAAATAAAACTTAGCAACAAACTCAACAATATAACAACTAGTAGAGAGGAATCGAAACACTCGTGCGCTCAGACTAAAAGAATGAAGGCGAATGGCAAATGACATTCTTTTTTTTTTTTTTGAGGATGGGAAATCATCAAATGATCCCCTCGGCCCAGGGCATGGCGCAGAGGGGTATGTCAGACTTGACTGACTAAAACCCACCCGTGTCCCTCCACGTG
>DWLK01000012.1:0-10812 GCA_018245215.1 Celaenorrhinus cf. opalinus JZ-2019 | reverse complement strand
GCTGCAGTGGCCACTTAACATCAGGTGGACTGCATGCTCCTTTGCCACCTTCATGATATAAAAAAAAACTGGACATATTCATAAAGAAAATGCAGTTTGGAATAATCGCACTCATTTCTCCAACTAGGTACCTACGAAAACCAACAAACCCACATTCCTTTCATTCTGGATTGGACATGACCTATAGCTTATTCTCAACCACCACCAATAACAAACGAATTATAAACTGTTCTATTTTCGATCGGAATTTAAATTTAAGACTCGTCACACCAAAAGATGATTTCTGATATCATGAATCGTCTTTGCACGATAGATATGCTAGTAAGCTCGTTTACTTCACATGTCCAGTCTGCCTCAAGTAAGTGATCTCGAAAGATGAAAGCGGTAAAGGAACACGCTTTGAATTTCCAATAAACCGGGAAGTTTGCCACCAGAAAGTTTGAGTCTTAACCAACTAGTGGTAATCACAGGAACCTACACTACCATTAGAGACTAGTCAGCGGTACATAAACGAGGTACAAAACATCCGCTGAGGCACACCATCATCATTTGCTTAAGTTTTTACATTTACTTGACTTTTTAAAAATTAAAACGAAAGTTGATTTAAAAAATCTAACACGTTCCTAAATAAAAAAGGTTATTATTCAGTAACAGAATTTTTAGAAGATACATCGACTATAAATTAAAAAAAAACTATTTATCTATACTATATATATAAAAGAGAAAGTGTGTGGGTATGTTCCGAATAGGCACCGAAACGGCTGGACCGATTTCAATGAAACTTTCAGGGAATCTTCAGATTTGTTAAAATCTAGTAAAATCGAGTAATTCTGCAAAAGTATTTTCCGAAGTTATCTGCTAATTTATTATAAAATATATATAATAATAAGACATAATAATAATAATAATAATAATAATAATAATAATAAGCCCCCTAAAGTCCAACCGTACGTCCGAATCGAACACCAGATTCACGTGGGGGGCGGAAACGTGCAACTTTGACACTGGCACGGCTAACACGGCAATAGCAACTCTGCGATATGAAATGGTTCTTACAAGAAGTAGAGTCCCCCAGGCGGGTACCAGCAATGGAGAATCCCGCCCAGAGCCTAGCTCTGGCAGCCCTTCGTATTCTGGGGTGGGCAACATATCGCAACTACCTACCCAGTCTCAGACTGTTGTAGGTAGAACTCAACATCGAAAAAGTAGTAGATTAACTTCAGCACAGACAATTACAGACTCGACAGACATCGCTTGTTTAAGCGTAGTAAACCCAACCTTGTGTGCTACACAGGGAGCAAATGCTTTACAACCTGCGTCCACCAAGGCTGGGAAGCCCCGCGTACGCATGAAATGGTCAAATGATGTTAATATTTTCATCATGCGTACGTACTACCGTGTAACAAAGTTAGAGACCGATCTAACAATATATAGACAACTTCTCCACGAACATTTTGCTAGAGAATATCCAGAAGTTAAAGTTACGGAACAAAGAGTATCAGACCAAATGCGCGCTATTTTAAGAAACAAAATGATTCCCGCTGAAATTCTAGCTAAAATAAAAGAAGAAATTAAACTAGAATTACAACAACTAGATCAGTTACCACTTCAACCAATTAGTTTTACTGCCACAAGTACTCCAAACACAAATCCATTCACACAAACACAGCCGCCCTCGCACACAATTGATACAATAGAAACAAATACTTTGCCACAACAAAACTCATATTCATATCCGGAAAATTATACAAGATCACAAAAAAACGACAGTAACCGACTAACGTCGAATTCACATGCGTACACTCAAACTGAAACAACAACTTTATTAGTTACAAATGACGTAGAAACTCTTTTAATACCCCAAACCACAACATTATCAGGTTCAGAAGTAACTAGAATTAAAAAAGATTTCCAATCATCTTTAATAGAATATGCAGGTACGGACCCTACACTAAGACCTCAATTACCAAGGTTAAAATACAGTACTAAACTTAATCAACTTATTGACCAATTTAACTCTAAAATACTAAATCAGTTCATTTCAAATGATTCCAAGCTTATTGATATACATACCCTCATATATTGCAGTGCATTAATTATATCTCGGGAACTTGGTTATAAAATTGGTGAAACATATCAAACCTCACGAAAACGGCCAGATAAGAAACCTGATTGGCAAAATAGGTTAGAAAAAGACATTATGCAGTTAAGATCTGATATAGGCAGGCTTACTCAGTACATGAACAACAACAAGTCAAAAAAAGTAGTAAATAGAGTTGAAATCATATTCAGGAACACCAAAATACATAGCACCTATGACGAAAATAATAGAAAACCCGAAGAATACCTTGACACACTTAAACAAAAATTGGCATTAAAATCAAATAGACTAGCGAGATACAAAAAAGCACAGAAACGGAAAAATGATAATACACTATTTAAAAACAATGAAAAAATATTCTATAGGGAACTCACGATCGACAAAGATAAGTTAGTAACTAAACATACGGAATTACCTGACAAAAAACAATTAGAACAGTTCTGGGCAGGAATATGGGAAACAGATGTACAGCATAACGTTAAAGCGACTTGGATAGAGAAAGAACAAAATAGATGGAAAACAGTAGAGGAAATGAACTTAGCAAATATAATAGAATCAGATATAAAAAATGTTACAATGCGACTCAATAATTGGAAATCACCAGGGATAGATAAAATACACAACTTTTGGTACAAGAAGTTACACTGCTTACATAATGCATTAGCCAAAAATTTTACAGAAGTTATATTTGGACGACAAAACATTCCACATTTCATTACACAAGGTATCACATACATGTTGCCAAAGGGAAAATACACCGATCAACCATCACAATATAGACCAATAACATGCTTACCCACCATATACAAAATTCTCACTTCTGTTATCACTCAGAAAATAACCCTACACATAGAAAACAATAATATGCTCTCTGAGGAACAAAAAGGTTGCAGGCGAGGCCATATGGGGTGCAAGGAACAATTGATTATAGACTCTCTAACACATAGACACGCTACGATCAATAAAAGAAATTTACATTGTACCTATATAGATTATAAAAAAGCGTTTGATAGCATTCCGCACTCATGGCTAATACAAATATTACAAATATATAGAATTAACCCAGTCTTAATAGAATTCCTTAAAAATACCATGAAACTTTGGAAAACCAGATTGATTTTAAACAATATCACTACACGGGAAATAGCTATAAAAAAAGGAATATATCAGGGTGATTCCTTAAGTCCTCTGTGGTTTTGCCTTGCCCTTAACCCAATATCTAATATGATTCATGAAATAAAAGCCGGTTATCTTCTTAAATATGACAAAACAGACACACGTATTTCTCACTTAATTTATATGGATGATATAAAGTTATATGCTAGAACAAAAAAGGAAATGAAATCGCTAGTCGATATTACCGCTAAATTCAGTCAAGACATTCACATGCAGTTTGGATTAGATAAATGTAAAACTATTCACATAATTAAAGGTAAGATGAGTCCCGGTGACTTCGTAGTAAATGGTGGAGATAGGATTTCAGCTATGGAACCGAATGAGGTATATAAATATCTAGGCTATCATCAATCTAAAGGCCTGGACCACGCAAAACTTAAAAAATCACTTACACAAGAATATAAACGACGAGTAAAATCCATTTGTAAAACACAATTAGCAGGTAAAAATTTAGTAAAAGCTATTAACACATACGCAATTCCCGTATTAACCTACTCTTTTGGCATAATTAAGTGGACAAAAACAGACATTAATAACATACAAATCACCACAAGGACAACTTTAACTAAGCATAACTATTTACACCCTAAATCTGCAATAGAAAGAATGACATTAAAAAGACACGTGGGAGGCAGAGGTTTAATCAACATACACCAACTCTGGAAAAACCAAATTTTTAATCTCAGGTCGTTTTTCTACTACAAAGCACCACATAGTAATTTACATAAAGCAATAGTTCAGAATGATTCCAACTGTACCCCGCTAAACCTCGCACATGATACTGAACCGAGTACTGATACCTATTTGGAACAAACACAGATAGAGCAATGGAAGAAAAAAGTTTTACACGGTCGACATCCTCATGATCTAGATCAACCACATATAGACACCACAGCTTCCAACAAATGGCTATCATCAGGAAACCTATTCCCTGAGACTGAGGGTTTCATGATAGCTATTCAGGATCAGGTTATTAATACTAGGAATTACAGGAAACATATTATTAAGGACCCTACAGCTAAAGATGATCGATGTCGTAAATGTCACAGTCACCCGGAAAACATCCAACACATAACCGGAGCATGTCCAAACCTTACGCAAACAGATTATACACACAGACACAACCAAATAGCTAACATAATTCATCAAAGTCTTGCACTCAAACATCATCTTATACCAAACATATATACACCATACTATAAATACAAAGCCAATCCTGTTTTAGAAAATAAAACTCATAAAATATACTTTGACCGTGCAATACTGACAGACAAAACCATACATTACAATCGCCCAGACATCACTCTACAAGACAAAATAAACAAAACCACCTATCTCATAGATATTGCTGTCCCTAACACTCACAACTTGCAAAAGACCATCGCAGAAAAAATCCACAAATACACAGATCTTAAGGAGGAAGTCATTAGAATCTGGAACCAGGAAAAAGTATATATTGTTCCTATAGTACTATCGACTACTGGTATGATCCCCAAACATCTCCACCATAGCCTAAAACTCCTCAACTTACCCAGCTTCACATATGCTCACTTACAAAAAGCAGCTATTCTTAACACCTGCCGCATAGTACGAAAATTTTTAGAAATTGACGATTTTACAAACGATACTGATACAGAATCTTAGTTATTAGGTCCTATAATGTCACTTACTTGGCTTAGCCCGTAAATGACATAAAAATACCAGCGCAAGCTGAGAAAAATGTATAGAATAAAAATAATAATAATAATTTATTTATTTGTTCTCACAGAGCTTACACAACTTATACTAGTGTTAACATATAATTAGTGCTTTGTGAGAACTTGGTGCCTGTTGTAGGTATAAATACCTGTGTTACAGGTCACCAGCGCCCTCCCGCGGCTACACTATATGACTCACATTTGCAAACGTAAATAATGAGAATTTGTTTGTAGTTGTAGATGTACAGCACAATCATATTAGTAATTATAGTAAACTTAGGCTAGGGGTGTTTTTTTTTTTTTATTTTTTTTTTATTATTTATATGTTAGCAACAATACTGCAATTTCTGTGCAGTTTATTCTTATTAATATTGTTTTATTGTTTTAATTATATACGTATATATAAATATATATAATTATATACATATAAATAATGATATACACGAGTGCAGATATGTAGAAGGTTTAATGTAAATCTCTAAATTAAATGTGAATGTATTTATAAAATAATGTAGAATGAGGTATTTTATACCTCAAATATGTTTGAGGGTGAGAGGGTGAAGAGAGAGTAAATGAGAAAAAAGAAATGTAATAATTATTTTTGTGAAACCAATAAATTTTCAGTTTCTTCATAGTTCAGCGTTTTCAGGAAATTGTAAACAGATATTTTGCACATATGGTGATTAAGTGGGTAAATATTTAAGTAAGTGTTTAGTTTATTATAAAGATGAGCTCCTCGATAACAAAAGAAATTATGAGATAGAAACATAGAGAACAGTTTAGAGGTGCATATGTTGCCTTTCCTGCGTTTATTTTTTATAAGTTCTGGTTGGTAATTTAGTGTTTTATGTTTTTTGAGAACTGTATGCAATATGTAGATTTGGCGTACACTTAATACTTCCCAGAATTTGTAAAGATCTGTGGTCGGGTAACGGAAGGGTAAACCAGCACCGACTTTCAGTATAGCCCGTTGTGCTCTTTCCACTTCAATAATATGGGACTTTGCTATGCCACCCCATGAAGTTATGCAATATTCAATTAAAGATTGGCATAGGGCATAGTATACCATCTTCACTACTTGACGATCAGCTGCTAGTCTTAGTATTTTAAAAATATAAATAAGTTTTCGTAGTCGACTTACAAGAGAGTCTACATGAGGTTTAAAACTTAAAGTCTGGTCTATAATTACACCAAGGTACTTGATTTTATCTGTTTGTATTAATGCCGGACACGAACAGGCTACGCTTCCTAGAGCACAGACGTGGGCCGTTATTGCAAGTGACGAAGGAGGAAGTAGTCTTGTCTGAGTAACAAATGTTATATACTTTGTCTTAGCAACGTTTAGTGTGAGCATATTCTTTTGTAGCCATTTACTGACGCTGTTGAACCCAGATTGGGCGGTTTCGAACACTTCACTCCAGGTGGTGCCAGAGAAGAACAGTGCAGTGTCATCCGCGAATGAGAGTACTCTGCCATCACGGAGTTGCAACTGACCCAGATCATTTATATAGATAAGGAAGAGTGTAGGGCCAATTATACTGCCTTGTGGTATACCGTATTCCATGGTTATCTCGTTACTTATCCAGTTTTGTATTTTAACTCTGTGTTTTCTGACGGTTAGATAATTCTCAAAAAGTTTTAGTGGTATACCCCTTACACCGATCCTTTCCAGTTTTGTCAGAAGATGTGGGATTGAAACTGTATCAAATGCCTTCGCTAAGTCGAGAAATATTGT
Organism: Celaenorrhinus cf. opalinus JZ-2019; assembly: GCA_018245215.1. Classification (NCBI taxonomy): domain Eukaryota; kingdom Metazoa; phylum Arthropoda; class Insecta; order Lepidoptera; family Hesperiidae; genus Celaenorrhinus; species Celaenorrhinus cf. opalinus JZ-2019. Next base: position 4,103 of record DWLK01000012.1, on the reverse strand, counting down.
AACACATTTTTGTCTTCCATCAAGACAAGTGACAACAGAATCAATCAGTTCATGTACCGCATCGTTGGTTGATCGGCCTTGACGGAAGCCAAATTGGTTGGGCGATAGCAAAGAATTTTTTTCTAAAAAATGTATAAGTCGCTTATTCATAAGACGTTCTAAGATCTTAGACATGGTTGGGAGTATAGATATAGGCCTATAGTTGTTGATGCAGTCTCTTTCGCCACTCTTATGTATGGGCTTTAAAAGTGCTGACTTGAAAGCTGAAGGAAATATTCCGGTTGTTAGTGCTAAGTTACAAATATGAGTGATTGGAGTAATGAGTAGGTGTAAGTATCTCTTTAATATTTTAGATGATATCATATCTAGACCCACTGCACATTTATCTTTTAGCGAAGTTATAATATGATATATTTCACTTTCGTCAGTTGGGAGCAAAACAAGTGAGTTTATTGGGGGGTCGGAATACTGTTCAGAATTAAATTCATTAGTGTTAGAGAGATGTTGAACCTGAAGAGAAAGGGTTTTACCGATATTTGCAAAAAACAAGTTTATGTCGTTAACATTTTTTCTCTCATTATTTAACGTTAATAAATTTTCAGAATGAACAGACACTCTACTAGTCCCACTTATTTTTTTTATTACCTCCCATAACTTTTTTTTATTATCTTTCACTTTTTCAATTTCCTGACTCTCATATTTTGTTTTAGCAATTTTTATTCGTGAATTGCAGTAATTTCTGTACCGCTTATATATAACTTTTAAATTATTATTATTTGGATCTTTTTTTAGTTTTTTATAAAGGTTGTCTCGATTCCTCATACACTTTATTAATCCTACAGTGATCCATGGCTTACTAATGCGCTTCCTATTAGGAATTTTAATAGACTTGGAGCTGTCCCTAATGACTAATGACAGGAGCGTGATGAGATGATTAGTTGCTAAGTCAATGTCATAAAAATCTAATGTTTGCTGAAAATTTAAGCGTTCCATTAAAGAGTCTAGATGGTTATAATCTAATCGAGTACTCTCCTTCGCTGAGTAGTCTGATCTAACGCTTTTCGCAATACTTACAGCAACGCTCTCGTGATCAGTGATGGAGGTTTCTAGCAGGAAACATTTAGCTTTTAGTTTCGTTCTTATGATAACGTGGTCTAGACACGTACGACCATGAGTAGGCATAGAAAGACCTGGGAGCATACCGTGACTTGCCAAAACGTTTAAGTATTCGTGAGATCGTCGATCATTAGTGTTAGGGGTTATATCAATGTTAATGTCGCCACAAAGTATTATATTTTTATAGTTTTTTAATTGAGAAAGAAGCAGATTCACTGAGTTTATAAAATTAGCTGCGTTAGGCTGACTGGGCGGACGATAGATACCAATGACACAAGTGTCATTGTTTATTTTTAACAATAAACAATTGGCGTCACTAATTTCCGGCTCTTCAATAACAGCACATAAGTTATTTTTGTAATAAATAACTACGCCCTCATTTTGAGATTTATGATTACTTGTAACCCTGAAATTATAGTTCTCTAACGTGGGTATGTACTTAGCTGTCGCTAGCCAACATTCTGATAGAACTAATACGTCCCATGATATTTGTGATCTATACAAGAGGGTTGTAAAGTTATTGAAATTACAATTTATGCTTCTAATATTCTGCGTTATAATATTAAATGAGTGAAATTCGTGTATAAAATGCGATTTAATTCCATCAATGTCACAAACAATAGGTTCAGCCACTTGCACTAAATCCAGACCCGAGCTTATACTTTCCACATCCTGTAAGATTGACACCATAGTACTATATTATAGTTATAATTAAGCCACGTTTCTTGCGTGACTTAAACGATTTATATTTAAAAATAATAAAACTCGGGTCTGAGCTGTATAGGGCTAAAAAGTAGCGTTTGAGACATGATGGATGTTTAGAAGAGTTAAGTTGTGTTACTGGGTAAATTGTGGTACATGAATTTGAAAAGTATCTGTAAGTATGAACGTTTGAGAAGTTAATGTATAAACTGCACTTAATTATAAAATAAATATGCACAAAAATTGAATTATACAGAAATAAAAACAGTAAAAAAGAATTAATAACTAATACAATAACTATAAACAATAATCTTATATAAAAGTGAACTAAAGAGTTTATTTTTATTACTCTTTGGAAATTGGTTAACATAGGTTTATTTAAACATTGGGTAACAACATTCCAAGTAAAACAGAAATAAACTAGTCACATAAAAAGTCTATTAAGATCATTTTCGTTGTCGATTGCAATCGGCGAAGTGTCTACTGCTTTTTTAACATAAACTCTACCGTGTGATGTCCAAGTCGCCGCTAGGGTTTTGTTTTTCACGCTTTCACGGGCAAGATAGAAAATGTGCTTCGTTTTGTTGGTAAGGGATTCCGATAAATATATATGAGATGTCGGTCCTGCGGCATTGATTTGTTTGGAATGCAGTTGCGGTTCTTTTTTGTCGCGTTTTAATTTATTGTATTTTTTATACTGAAAAATAATTGATTCCTTGCGAAGTTTCGTGGTGAACTTGACCATAATAGTGCCTGCTTTATTTTGATATATATCGTTTATCTCTGTTTCCTGAATTGGTGGTTCCACATCAATTTCTGATGCAATTTTCTGAACGATGCTAGTCAAGTCCTTTTTGCTTATCCTATCAACTCTTGGTAGGTTGCGGATTTCAATGGAAGAACTACAAGAATCTTTTTCGAGTGTGTCGAGTTTCTTCTCTAAAGCAGTCATACGCAAATTGTAATCGCGAGTCTGTAGTTTGAGATCTTTAATCTGCGATTGTAAGTCTTCATTTTGTTGTTTTAGCGTCGATATTGATTTTTGTATATCCTGGTTTTGTGTTACAATGGTAATAAGCGCATCGTTCAGAAGTGAAAATTTTTGATCTTGTTGGGTCTTCATTTCATTGAACATAATCATTATTTCTGTCAGCTGTGACGAAGTCGGGTCTTCAAGTTGTTCAAAAGAACGTTTTAGGCGCTTAGTGACATTGAAGTAGTTCTCATCTGGAGTAGCTTTAACGGATTTATTTAGGGCCGAGTCCGACAGATAGTGTGTCGTAGGGTTCGGCGGAATTAATTCAGTTGTTGTAGCTCCAGAAGGTGGAGATCGTTGTACAGACATGGTATTTTTCCCTTGGCTCTTGAAGGAAGTGTCCGTTTAGTGATCACCTCTATCGATAGCCCGTAAAACGTGCACACTTTAATTTGGTGTATGAGGTTATTATATGGACGGTTAGAGTCAAGAGTAAATCTGAGAAAATAAATCAATGCAAAAAAAAAAATGATTTTTTTTTTTTTTTTTTAACAAGTTTAAATATTATAGGATCGATATATATAAATATATATAAAAAATAATAAAATAAAAAATAAATATATAAAAAAAAAATGTAATTAAAATGTTTTAAGAAAAAAATAATAATAAAGTAAATAAAAATATAAGACAAAAATAATAAAATAATTAGAAAAATATAAATAAAAAAATAAAATACGATTAAAATAATATATATTGCTTAAAATCTGGTGTCTGGGATTTGAACTTGCTTCGACTGGATCTAAGTCGCTGTGAACAGTGTACTCAATCACGGCTATCGTAACATCAGAGGTAGCGTCGAAAACTTTCTCAGTATTGGCTTTCAACAATGTTTACATCAAGTCTAGTAACGGTTGATGACTCATTTGCTGTTTAAACGTTGTCACTGTTATTTTTTATTCACTTGTCACTTCGAGACACTAGAAACTTTTACATATATTTTTGCCTCGTTAGGCTATATCACTGCACTTTTTGACTTCTTTTGCTCACTTGCAATAAGGTATTGTATTAAGGGTATAAGAGTATGTATTTATTTTTCACAATATCGTTATTTAAATCCTGTACTTATATTTTTATATAAGGAGCTACAGAAAACATGACTAGTCAACTAGAGCGCGCGCTAGGTGGGAGCAATGATTAATTTTAATTAATTTGTTATTGGAGATATCATAAAATAACTATGACAAAAAGACGTTAAAAATCATTAGTCATCCCGTGACTATGAAACCTGTAAAGGGCTCGAAACGTCAGT
>DWLK01000011.1:0-10832 GCA_018245215.1 Celaenorrhinus cf. opalinus JZ-2019 | reverse complement strand
TCAAGCTATTTATTAACGGAGTAGTCGAATCAGTGCCAATGAGAAGGTTTAGTGCCGAGTATTGTGTTGTTTTGTGTTTAGTGATGTTTAATACTAGTTGTAATTTCCATAATACTTTTGACCAATCATTTTTATTATAATTTACTTCAACCCTTATCATATTAAGTACTGTGCGGCAGTAACGTTCTACTTGACCGTTTTCCTGATGCATTTCGGGAGTAATGAAATGCACTTCGACACCGTAACCAGAAATCCAATTAATAAATTCGTGATTGTCGAACATGCGACTCTTATCACACACTAGCTTCTTAAAAGTACCGAATAGCGATATAATTTGAGTAACTACCCGCTTTAGCTCACTTCTATCTTGTCGTGTTAATGCAAACAGTAAACAATATTTCGTATATGCGTCAATTATGATGAGTACATGTTTATAGCCGTCGCTGTGTCTCAGCGGCCCAAGTACATCGGCATGTATCGTGTCAAATGGTACGGATTCTTTTTTCCATGAGGATATTGGTTGTAAAGATGAGCGGGGAACTTGCTTATGTGAAATGCAGACCACGCAGTGCGTTACGTATTTTGCGACAAACCGTCTTAGACCGGGGAACCAAAAGTGTCGCAGGATCAGATCAATCGTCTTGTCTATACCAATGTGTTCATGCTCATCATGGAAAACGCGTAACAAGCTTAATCTAAACGCCTTTGGTACATAACATAAGAATCGCACTTGCTCACCCGTGACGTCGTATTTATAATACAAGAGGTCATTACGTTTTACATAACGCGTGTTGTCTAATTCACCGTTATTAAATTTATCTAACAAAGACATGGTTTCCTCGTCACCTGCCTGTGCCACCTGAGCCCAATTTTGAGGTTTTCGAATTACATCGACAATATTGACCGGATTTCTACTTAAATAATCGACATGCGACATAAGTGTGCCCTTACGATATTCTAGTGAGAAGTCAAAGTCTTGCATATACATCCACCACCTTGCAACTCTGGGTTGGAGATCCTTTTTGCGTTGCGTCATTTTTAGTGCATTACAATCCGTGATTATTTTAAAAGATTTGCCAATTAAATATTGTCTGAAATGTTGCAATGATTTTACTACGGCAAGGGTCTCCAACTCATAGCTGTGGTATTTGGACTCAGCCCCAGCAGTTAATTTACTAAAATAAGCAACTACCCGCCTACGACCGTCTTTATGTATTTGCATGAGAATACCGCCATAACCAATAGAACTGGCATCAGTATGCAATTCGATTATTAAGTCTGGGTCAAATATAGCTAGAATTGGTTCGTTTGTTAAATAAGAAATTATTTCCTGACGCGCGTTTTCATGTTCATCGGTCCATTCAAAGCTTATTCCCTTCTTAGTTAGGGCTGCGATGCGCGCGGTCTTAATCGCGTAATTTGGTATGTACCTACGAAAGTACCCTGCGAGGCCTAGGAATTGCCGCACCTGTTTAACATTGTTCGGAGGCGATGATTTAATTAAAGCCTCAATTTTATAAGTGCTCGGCCTAACCTGACCATCGCGTATAATCCTACCAAGGTATTCAATTTCATTGGTTAGAAAGATACATTTATTTAAATTAATAGAAAAGCCAGCCTCTGTAAGCGTTTTAATTACCGAATCTAATAAAACAAGGTTTTCTTTAATGCCTTTCGTTAAAATAAGTACGTCATCAATGTAGACTACAACATGTCCACCCTCGATAAAGGATTTTAGCGTCCTAGTAATAGTTTTCTGATAAAAAATCGGTGCATTTGCTAATCCGTAAGGGACCTTACAATACTCGTACTGGCCCTCCGGGGTAACAAAGGCAGTCTTATGAATAGACTCCTCAGCAACTCTAAGTTGGTGAAACCCAGATACCATGTCTAAGGAACTAAACCAGCGAGCTTTACCTAACCTATCTATGTAGTCATTGATCAAAGGTAGAGGATGTCTAGTCTTAACAGTAATCCGATTCAGTGCACGATAGTCCACCACCATTCTATCAGAACCATCTTTCTTTTTAACTAATAGAATAGGGCTAGCGTACTCCGAATCGGATTCACGAATTATACCTTTATTAAGCAAATCTTTAACTATTTCGCGTACTTTTAATTTTTGATCGTGTGATAATTTATAAGGTCTATAGTACACAGGTACATTAGTTGTTAGGTTAATATGCATTTCACTATCTTTTACAGTTGTGATCGCGGTACCGCTTAAAAAGAATTCAGAATACTTAGTGAGAATCTCTAATAATCGTTCCCGGTCCTTTCCGGACACTGACGTATTTACTTGTTCATACAAACAAATCGAATTTACTGGCAAAATATTGTCTGTAATAGGCTCACTACGAATTATGCGTTGGCAATCACCGGTCCTAACATAAGTTATACCTTTTCTATTTAACACGTCTGTGCCGATAATTACAGGTACATTTAAGTTATTATCATCAACAATATAAAAATCTATTTCTATTGTTATGTTACTAAACTCAACGGGTAACGTTGCATATAATTCCGATTTAACTTGTATACCGCCTAAACCGCATAATAATTGATTGGTAGGTTTTAATTGGCATGGAAAATGTTTAACAATATTTTTCGATATTAAAGAGACACACGAACCACTGTCGATCAAAACATCCAACGGTATTCCTAAAATAACAGCAGTGGTCACATCACTGTTTTTATTACTACCCGCAAGTTCGCGGCAAAAATTAACACCATTATTATTTCGTGAGTTCGACCGTTCTTTGACAAAACACATATTCTCAGAATGACCTACTTTTTTACAAAACGTACACTTCAACACATCAATATGAGACGTCGCTGGTAGCGCGAATGCTCTTTCGTTATTATTATTTACAATTGTATTCAATCGCTTATTACAATTCATACTTTTGTGGCCAAGTTGCTTACAATGATAACACTTAATTGATTTTAAATCGTTTGAACTATATTTCCGTTTTAAGAGGTTGCGATTTGAATTATTTATATTATTGGAAGATCTATCAAAACGATTTGAGTTAGTGAATATTTTTCTATTTAAATTGTTAGAAGGTTTGACAAAGCTGGACAAAAACTCTACTATAGAATCGGGCGATAACTTAGCGTTGGTAGCCATAGCGCGAATTTGTGAATCTACGATTCCACGTATAATAATAGCAGTAAGTAGTTCGTTACTTAGACCTTTAACTATACGTAATCTTAAAAGCGATCGACGAGCATATTCAGCGTATGTAGAGTATTTGTCGGATTCCGTCCGCATCACGTCATAAAGAATATTCGCGACATCGACTGAGCGTGGGCATAGGGCTTTTAATTCTAATTTGAAATTGGACCATGTGCGAATATCACTGGTCCATTGGCTAAGCCAGGTACGAGATTCCCCCTTCAGACAATGTCCGATGCGAGCAAGGCATTCTTTGTCGTCCCAACAATTCAAAACACGTGCTCTTTCCACCTCATCGCACCACGTGTCGAAGTCATGAACACTCGGATCAAATTCAGAGACAAAATATCGATTAGATCTGACCTGAGCACAGCTGATAGCAGTCAAGAGCCGTTCGGCAGCATTCGTCACCACATCCTCGGACTGCGATAACCCCGTAGTCCTGGTACACGGAGTCGGCGGCGGCGTAGCCACTTGCTCGCGCGGCGTAGTCGGCGCCCCGGACATTGATGCAGCCGCTGATGTGGCGCTTTGCAGCCCGACAGCGCGGCTAGAGCCAGCACTGATCGATGCGCTAGCTTGCGCCTCCACGGACGCACGAGACTGCTCCTCCAAAGCGCGCAGCCTGTTAAGGAATTAATTTTTGTTACGATTATCGTTATTAGACATTACACTTATAAAAACCTTGCCCAAGTATTAAATTAATAAAACTGCGTGGGAGGGTAGAATTAAGTTTTAATTTACAGCACCAGAAATGTTCAGCGGCTATACAGCCTTCGAATCCCACTTCTGATGTTATAAATCAAACGATAATTAATTTAAACAAAGATTTATTTGGCCTCCGGCCACAAGTACATGATTAACTTAAATTTAAAACGAAATAATTACAAATTGCAAAGTTAGAATTTAACAATTAATCGGAGGGTATTTGGGCAGAGCTTTCGCACTCTGTGATAGTTAGCGAAATAATGAATTCTCATCGCTGGCGTCTCGTCTTATATAGCCAGGTATAGTGTTGCTGTAGTAGGATTTCAGTCTTCCACTAACACGGCCTCTCCTGACGGGGCTGCGTCTCTGAAGCCCTCATGTACTCGTGGATGGACCGGCAACACCCACATCACCCAATGACTGCTCAACATCATCGTCATTGGTTTCTGAGGAAAGAAACATACAAGTCAATTAGCATCAATTTGTATACTAGTCAACCAAACCAGTTATTTTGAGTAGGTTACATAGGTTTTACACAGGTCTGTTCCCACGCAACCGAATACCCCGCACATAGTCGTGTGCACATACAGGATTTACATCAGTCTCTAGTAGGTCACCCCAGATACCTATAAATATTGGATTTACACGGGTCTGTTGTCAGCTGCGCAACTGACTCACCCCAGAAACCATTGTGGTCAACCCAATACCACGCGCACAGGTTTTACATGGGTCTCTTCCACTAGCACGTCTCACATTACATGCCAAAACAAATAAATATGAAGAAAACACAAATAGGCACACACTAGCCTACAAAGCAAATTCAGTAAGTGTACAACAAGTACCTTCAAAAAATGCAGCACAAATTTCGGGTGTCCATTCACCCTTCCATAACACCATATATGTGGCAGCCACCTGAGTAGTTTTGCCATAGGCACCAGCTAACAATTGGACTTCATATCTATCATTAGGGAGCACCTTAGTTACTTTATAAGGGCCCCTCATACCACTATCAAGTTTACCAGTACTTTGGGAACTCTTGATTACGTAAACTAAGTCAGTTACTTGATATTTTCTTGGGGGTTTCCTATTCTTATTAACGTCGCGTGCGCGAGAGTTTCAAAGCAACACTACGTTTGTTTGCTCCGTGTATTTTTAAATTGTTTAGTGGTTTTCTTTGAGCAATCCTTTTGGGGACTTGATTATTTGAGTGACCTGTTTAAGGCTGCATCCAGTGACTTTTGTTTGGTTGAAATCGGTGCAGTGGTTGGGTAAATATTAACAAAAACATTTTAAACATTTTTGCCAACCGTTACGGTACTGACCTACGACAACTCGCAAATCGGCCGCTGCTTACCTGCTTTACTCGGTCAGCCGGTGAGTCATAGTCGCCGTTGATCGCGCTCACTGCTTAGCGATAATAATACGAATAATAGCATAGCTTCGCTTTGTTTCTGTACGCCGCAATCTAATAACATCTATTAGACATGAATTGCTCAGCTTGCCAGAGCGCCATATCAAGCCAGGAGGATTATTTGCGTTGCAGTCTAGGTAATTGTGATAAAGTTTACCATGTCTTATGTTCCGGTTTACTGGAAACAAGTAATGATGACAAAAGCTCTTGGGTCTGTCCAGAATGTCGTTGCAGTTCGAAGAAAGGAGGCGATAACAGTCTTACCCCCGTCGGGGTGTCTAAGAAGGCCCGCGACCAGAACGTAACGTTCAGAAAGAAGGCTGGCAAAGAAGTGCATCCTATATGCGAAAAACAAGGTGACCTCGCAGTAGAGTTTCGCAGCCTGCGATTAGAAATATCTATTTTGAGGGAACAATTAACTAACGCAGTTACCCTCATCAGCACTTATGAAACTAAACTGGAAGCCTACGGTAAACAAGTAGTTGCCCTTAATGTGAAACTGGAAAAACACCAAAACAAGGCCTCTGAACAACTTTCGAGCCCACAACCTACACCAAAAGCACAAAATATAGTTTCTCAGCCAAAGCCAGTCCATAAAAGTAAGAACAGATCTTTACCTGATAGGTCCGCCCCGAGTATTAAAAGTGGCGACATCGCAAATGATAACTTAACTAAATCGAATCCTGGTAGTAACACTGAAATAGAGATATCTGGAAATAACACTCTCCAAAATGATCAGCAGTGGACTGAAGTTAAGAGGCGGAAGAGCCGTGGACCCGTGTCGATGTGCGGCACAGCTGGGCCAGCAGTAACCACTCTTAAAGCAGTAGAACCAGCCAAATATTTTCACCTATGGAACATGGCCTCTGGCAACGACGAGATTCTGCTGTATCTAGGGCAGCTGTGTCCCACAGGAAACTGTACCGTAGAAGAGCTGAAGTCTAAAGGGAATTATAAGTCCTATAAAATTGGAGTTCCGATCAACTGCTACGAAAAATGTTTCTCAACTGACGTCTGGCCCGTTAATGCTAGAATTAAGACGTGGGTAAATTTTAGAAGACCTACAATTACTTCCGGATTAGATAATACGATACCACATCCACAGCCCTTTCGTAGATCAGCAGGCTCGCGAGAAATTTTCGCACATGAAAGTTCTCTATCAAAACGTACGAGGACTGAAAACCAAGCTTCCCGTTTGGCGTAATGGTCTTACGTTGTTAGAACAGGACTTTGTTGCTGCAACGGAGACGTTTCTCGACGCCTCAGTGGAGGACTCCGAACTTGTGTGCGCGGATTGGAATGTGGTTCGACGTGACAGGGGTACGCCATGTGGAGGCGTTCTACTGGCCGCTCGCGCCCCCATTGCTCTGCGCCGTCAACGGGATCTTGAGACCGACGATGGAGAAGATTTATGGACGAGTTTTTCTTGGCATGGCCGTGCCGTCTATATGTGTACAGTATATATAAAACCTAGTGCTAGTGACGACGAGTATATGAGATGGTTCACTAAAGTGGAGGGCTTTATACATAATTTAAAGGGAATTATTGTAATTAATGGAGATTTGAATATGAATAGTGCCTCGTTGGCTATAAATAATTATTATTGTTGTTTCTTGACTTTTTGTAATTTAGTAGAATATAATTTTGTTACTAACATGCGTGGTGGAACTTTAGATGTTGTCCTTGTACAGAAGAGCACTGACGCGCGGGAGGCACATGTTGTAGCGACGGATGGAATAGTACCACCTGACGCTTATCATCCCCCTCTTGATATCAGCATTACCATCACAGCTTTTCGTCAATCGTACCGTATAGAACCAACAAATATAGACAGCTCCAGAGATTGGAACTTTAAAATGGCTGACCACCAAGCATTATATAATATGCTTGCCCAGACATCGTGGCGAGAGCTATACGAGTTAGGAGACTGTAATCTTTGCTTAAGCCATTTTTATGACACAATTTATGCCATGTTTAATACTTGTGTACCTAAAAAAAGACGCAACGTTGCAAACAGAACACGTTACCCAGTTTGGTTTACCCGAGATATTATTAAAGATATAGCACTCAAATTAAAACTTCACAGAGAATGGAAGAAAACCAAATCGGTAAATGACTATCAGTTGTTTTCCGATCTGAGATCTGATTTGAAGATTCGTATCCAACTGGCTTACACTTCTCATGTGACTAATGTTGAGCAATGCATCAAGACAAATCCTCGGCAGTTCTGGTACCATATCTCAAGTTTACGGTCGAAGGGAGGCTTTGAGCCCAATATGGAGTACAAAGGGAAAACTGTCTGTGGCGTTAAGGCTGCCGAAGCTTTTGCGGAGTTCTTTTCCAGTATATTCCTATCAGAGTTGCCTTCTCTGGATGCGGCAAACATACAAAATCAAACCCCGTCGTGTTCAAATAGCTTTATTCACATTGATAAAGTTACAACTAAAGACGTTGCATTGGGAATACGTAGCCTTAAAAATGGTACATCAATAGGACCAGACTGTGTACCTCCTTGGTTTATCCAGGAAGGAAAGGATTTACTTATTGAACCACTCTGTCACCTATTTAATGTTGCGTTGAAAACAGGGTACTATCCTTCACAATGGAAATTGTCGAGGGTTACGCCCATCCCAAAAAGCCCAAATAAAGTTAGTATTGAGGAATATCGTCCTATAGCTATACTGTCCACGATAGCAAAACTATTTGAACATGTTCTTCATACTAAAATGTATAAGCAAGTAGAACCATATCTATGTGCCGAGCAGCACGGGTTTAGGAGAAAAAGATCAGTGAACTCCAATCTCCTTACGATAGTAGATTTCATCTCTACCAGACTAGATCGTGGGTTGCAGGTGGATGTCCTATATTTTGACTTCAGAAAGGCTTTCGATAGGGTCAACAACAACATATTACTGGAAAAGCTCTGCTCTCTAGGTTTGACACCAGGGTTACTTAGGTTCGTCGCTGATTACTTGCGCGATCGACAACAGTACGTCAGACTCGGCCTTTATGAGTCAAAGCCTTATCACACGCGCTCAGGGGTCAGTCAAGGATCAATACTTGGTCCTCTTCTGTTCATTCTGATGATTAACGACCTTCCCGCCGTAATCAAAAATGCGAAATGCCTCCTCTACGCTGATGACCTTAAGCTATACATGGAGATACAATCAGAAGAGGACTGTGTATTGCTTCAGCATGATATTAATGCAGTCTCGCAATGGGCAGCGGATAATAAGATGGAGTTTAACCCAGCTAAATGCTCTGTAATGAGTTTTGGTCGAATGCGACGACCAATTGAATATTATTACAAATTAGATAGGGAGGAAATATTGAGATCATTCGCCAGTAAAGATCTGGGTGTTACATTTGATCGAAAGCTCACATTTCATGACCATATAAATGTAGTGGCCAAGGAGAGTTACCGACGCTTGGGCTTTGTTTTGCGGAACTCAAAGGATTTCAAAAACATTTCTGTATTGAATATTCTTTTCTGTACTCTAGTTAGGAGCAAGCTGGAGGCGAGTGCTTGCATCTGGCATCCCTACGAGAGTACGTATACACTTTTACTCGAGAAGGTACAAAAGGTATTTTTAAGGCACCTGTACAAGCGCTCGTACGGGTACTACCCCTATATGTACCCTACTCGATTCCTTCTTGGTTGCCTCGGGTATAACTCTCTGGAGGTCAGAAGATGGAGAGACCAAATGCTATTTATGTGCAAGGTTCTCAGAGGCATGGTGGATGCTCCTGAGCTACACCAAAATATATGTAAGATTTTCGTTCCAAACGATTATATAAAAATTAGGCGGAACAGAAAGCACCAGCTGTTTGCTGTTCCGCAGTGTCGCACAGTAGCTCGTGCGAGATCTCCCATCCCACGATCGCTCACCGCGCTCAATGCTCTTCTGGATGCCGCGCCACACTGTGACATTTTTGCGGATGACTGGATTTTTGTTGTCATGGAGTGCTTGCGATATTGTGAACTGAATGCGTGATGAATGGATGATTATAAGAGATTTTTAATTTTTAATTTTTCTATTATTTGTTATTTTTTTCTATTTTTATTTCTATTGTTATGTTGTAACTGTGCAGATTTTTTCTATTCTTGTTAATTAGTGTAAGTGGTTAAGCCGTTCTAATTAAATAAATAAATAAAAATAAAAAAAAGTGTCGTAGCTTCTACAACAGCTTTAGTACCCGACATGTTTGCTTACACGGTTTTGAAAGCCGCATTAAGTCACTTTACGAGATGTGCTGCGAGCGAGCTGGCACTATTTGGAGTAAGGGTCAATACCGTCAGTCAGGACCTGTCGAAATGGACATTTTCTTCAAATTAGACTTTTCGGGCGATTGGGAAACCCTCAAGCGGCTAACGGCTTTTAACAGAGTGGCAGAACCACAGGAAATAGCGGATCTAGTGCTGTTTCTGGCTAGTGATAAGGTTAAGAGCGTCACAGGCTCCGAATTTCTTTCTGATAACGGCATGCTTTTGAATGTTTAATGTAGGTACATATGTATGTAAAGCAACTCTTGCGAGTTCTGATTCGGTTTGAAGAGTGTGGTCCGACACGCACTGGAATTTTAAGGCGAATAATTCAGTCTTCGGGATTGGTAACCTAAGTATGACCACCCTTTAACAGGATAAATGTCTTATTTGATTATATTTGTAGTAATTATTTAACATTTTTACATCAGGTGAATATTTGCATGGGCGTGTAAAATGATACGCAACCAACTAAAACCTTTTAACTTTATCGTTTATTTGGGGCTATGGTTTGGAATGGATTTCAAAATTTCCCTTTGACTTTGTATGTATCTTAAAGACATTTTGCCAGGTGGTAGAATCTACTTAGGGTCGTCCGGGGCGGTACCACTACCACACCTAGTTATGCTGTGACGCAACTCTTGCGAGTAGTGTTTCAGATTGAAGGGAGTGTGTGCTGTGTGCCAGATGCACTTGGTACAAGATTCGACCAACTTACTCCTCAGGTGTAGCAACGCATTTGTAACTGACCTCTAAGAAGACGATAGTCCTATATGGTTGGTTACAAGTGAGTAGGGGCTGCAGTGGCCGCCTACCGTCAGGTTGACTGCATGCCCATTTGCTACTTGCATACAATAAAAAAGCTTAAAATCAACGATCGTGACAAGACAGTTATCTCTCGTAACTGTTTACCCCAGAAGGAGCTTTACCGCTTCTGGACTAACGGAGTTTGAGTTATTTGTCGACTAATAACTAACCTTAGCTACTAACATGTACTAACATTAACTGAGATTGAAATTAAACTTCCTTTTTCGGATTTCATCTTGTCATTTTAATTTTAACCCGATGTTTCGAACCCTTTACAGGTTTTATGGTCACGGAATGACTAATGATGCTTAAAGTATTTTTGTCATAGTTTATTAATTATTATTATATATTTATTTTATGAAGGATTGTGGAGTACTCTCTACATTATATGTCCGGATATATAAGGTGGATACTAATCCACATTTGAAAATATTCCACATATACTGCAAAATTGGGTGGCAACA
>DWLK01000010.1:0-11056 GCA_018245215.1 Celaenorrhinus cf. opalinus JZ-2019 | reverse complement strand
TTATAAGTAAAGAGTTGCATTATCAAAATTTTTTTTTTTTTATTATATTGCTTTCCAGTAGCCAGTTCTAAAAGAAATCAGTGTGAGGGCTACACTGAATTTTTTCTGACAGTAAAACTGAACGTGTCATTATTACTCCAACATCACATTGATAGATGACCATCTGGACCACAGACATATGCATGTAACTCGTAATATTAATTTGAATAACAACAAACAAAACTAACTAATAGAAAACAGCAAAGGTCATAGTTCAGAAAATTCAAAATACTCCATTTCTCTCCTTCGTGTCATTGAAGAAAACCTAAATAGACGTTTCAAAAAGTTTTTGCACCTGGAATCAGCAGCAAATGACGCAATTATATCCCCAGTATCACATCCGTTCTTTAAAATGAAATGAGCACTAAAAGAGTGAAGGGAATATGTAAAAGAACTTATCGTGACTAAAACACGCAAAATTAATCGATTTGAAAAACAAAGTTGGAGGCTTTAGATAGTATTGAAATCAATATGTCCCACATATAAAAAAGTCAAGAGATGAATCTTAGTATATGTTTTTAAAGGGTTCTGATTCCTCTATTGCAACTGATGAAAATACCTTATCTACTGTCAGCACCGCTGACTTTGAAGCACTGCAATATTTAAATAAGGAAGATATTAGTTTGAAGAGCTTAAATACATACACTACAATAAAAAAATACAAATATAACACCTATTTGCAGAGGTCTACCCCTGTAGAGCCACTCTTCTTTTGGGGGTGTGATTCTAAGGCCTCATCGAAGAAAAATGACGAAAACCGATGAAATGTTTAAAGAACTAGTTTTACTGAACTCTTTCACCTAAATATTTTGTCTTGTCTTGTCATATTTCAGCGATTAACCTTTTTGTGAGGATGCAAAATCATCAATGATGCCCTCGGCCCAGTGCAGGGTGGAGGTGTATGTCAAACTCATACTGACTCTGAACCCACCCGTGTTCCTTCTTGTGCCCTTTGAGTTCCAAAGCCATTGGATCCCTTTCGGACTACACCGCGACCACAGCAGACATTTAGCCTTACAGGCCCCTCCAAATTGCTGACATCTTCGAGAAGTGTATGGAACACAACGCGCCGTCGATACTGCGTGGTAAATGTGCCCGTAGACGTAACAGAATTTGGTAACGTGGTAGAAAATCCTGACATTACAATCACATTATCTGCTCCAAACGACGTCATTTGAAAATAACAATTAAATTTGCATATATGTTCAATAAACGGTGTGATTCGGTGCTATCATGGAAAAACAAGGATTTTAGTGTAAATCAAGAAATGAAGTAAAACTTTACCACCAGAATTGTTTCCCAGATTTTCTTTTTCCATTTTAGTATGTATAAGTACGTACGTGTTTCTTAATGTGCACAATTTTTATTTTATGATGATAAACATAATAGATGAAAGGGTCATAACCAAAAGCAATGTCTTGAAATATCTCTAATGTACTACGTGAAAATGCATTTTTCCTTTGTAACTGCCGCTATAAGCCTATGTGCTTGACATTTATTTACAGCTCTTTGAGCTGTATAACATTTAACATTTAAAAGGCGCTGAGCACTTGATCTTCAGTCTCAGCTGCTCTTTAAGTTGCATGACGCCCAGCATCTAAAGCCAAACAGACAAAAGTGGTTCGTATCAAATAAGCAAATAAACATTCAAATTATTCGATACATTATATGCCGGCAACGAATTCAGACGTACAATGATGGTGTAAGATGAACAGTAAAGTTGCAACAGACATTACAGGAGATGATTGGTGGTAGAACTTACCTAGATTCGGCCAGGGCAGTAACACCGCCGCACCTATTTCAGCAGATTACGAAAAATTACACAATAGCAGCCAAAAATAAAATTACAAAGATTTATAACCGCAGTAGTAGAAGATAAAACTCTCTATGAGATATTTTTGGAATAAAACCGAATATGTTGATACATGAATATATGATAAAAGTGATGAAAATAAAATAGATGGAATTAAAGATTTAGTAAATAATAAAAATTCAGTAAAAGGAACGGAACTCCAATTTATAAATACGGTAATTCAGTAGCACAATATAATTATGTTAACTAAATTCATGCAAAAGTTCCTAATAAATTTGAGGAAGCGATGTACTTCCATGATAATAAACAATAGCAAATAACAATTCATACAAAATACCTAGCTTAAAGAAAAATAATACTTGGAGAAATTTTTGAGGCCATTAGATAAAAAGGTTATTGATGTTAAGTGAGTATTTAAAAAGAAAGATAATAATGTTTATAAAGCTAGATTAGTTGTAAAATGTAGTGTATTAGCAAAATGAATACATTGAAAATGCTTATTTACCAGTAGAAAAAATGCAAACAAACAAATTGAAATGTCATACTGCTGTAAAAATAATTAATTTATTAAACAAATGAATGTTGAGATGTTTGATTAATTTAATACAAAGTAAAATTTTACCATTTCAATATAAATTTTAGCGGCATTTCGCCAAATTAAATTTGCATAAGACACTCGACTACACTACTATCGAAGTTATTGAAGTATACTAAGCGTCCAGTACCAACATCAATAAGGGACCTAATTTTACCGCATAAGCTGCAGAGCTGATTCTGTTGGCTAATTCATAAATATGGAGTCCCCACTGTAGTTTAGAAGCTATAATAATCCCAAGGGAAACAGGTGTATTCACTAAATTAATTGAATTACCATTCCCCTGCTATTATTATAAGAGATGAAGATCAAATCAACACCATAAAATCAATGCAATGACTAGCGTGGACGGAAAACCGAGTTACATTTTTAGATACTAAGTGTTTAATTATTAGTTTACGTTTTTTACTTTTTTTCTTTAATTTCCGCTCGACCTATTTTAAATACACAGCTTTTTACATAACACTTGCATTAAAAACCATACGTAACACTAAACATAATTACAAAATTAAGTATAACTGTTTTCATACACCAAGTACACCTAAACTTTCCTTTATACACATAAATACTTCTTACACACACCAGAATACAAATACTTCATACAAACAAACACACACATACCTAAGTATGATCTACATTACATACACTACCTTATTCTTTATCTATTCCTTACCTCTCAAGAAGCATCAGAATAAAATAATACAAGCTATAATATATACATCTATACAAGTATTAAGTTACGTTCTCATTCTGTGCAATTATTCTTTTTACAAAATGCATTCCTTCCATGAAGTATTAATATCTTTAGACTACAATGGTAACAGTTACCGATATAAAGACGCATATAGAAATTTTTCAATTAAAAATGGCTTGTAAGAATCTTATTAAAGAAATTGACAATACGGATATTATCCGCTGTACGTTATTAAATAACCCTGAATTATGTAAGAAACACCTTGGTGACACAACATCTCAACTCACTATCTTAACTCAGAACATACGCAGCGCACGAAAGAACTTTGATAACTTTATAGTATTGCTAGCAAGAATGAAATACAAACCAGATATAATTATCCTAACAGAATGTTGGCTGGACTCTACTTTCACTACAGTAAGCTTAGATGGCTATAAATGTTTCAATACCGAACGCTATTTAAATAAAAATGATGGAATATTAGTTCTAACAAGGAATCATTTAAAAATTAAAGTACAAGAACCACAATTTGAAGAAGCAAATTGCCTTGTAATTGAAGTTGAGAATTTCCTTAGTATAATAGCTATATATAGATCCCCTTCCTTCTATCGCATTGAGAATTTCTTAAAATCACTTGAAAGCATAATAAAACTAGCTGGTGGGGAATCCTCAGTTATCACTGGCGATTTAAACATCGACATCAAACAAGGTACTGTTGATACAAGAGCAGAGGAGTACCTAAATCTCACTGCACATTATGGATATTCACCAGGACACCAATTTGCAACTAGAGGACCAAATTGTCTGGACCATATGATGGTCAAAACAAAATTGACATCGCATGTCGTTGTATGTCAGAGTGATATAACGGACCATGATACAATTATGTTAGGTATTCATAAATTTCCAAAGTTATCGTGCAGCGGCAAAACTACTATTACTCAATTAGACTACTCAGCTCTAACAAAAGAAATAAATCAGATTGATTGGACTGAAATTTTACATCAAACAGATGTTAATAAAGCAGCCTGCCACTTTACAACTATTTTAAGTAATAAAATAAAACTATGTACATCCGAGAAAAAAGTGCCATCATCTAAAACAATAGTTAGGCCATGGATAACTCCAGGTTTGCTAAAATGTATAAGAAGGAGAGATATGCTTCACATTAAAATCCGAAAAAATCCAAATGATTTAGAGCTCCTTGCTAAATATAAACAATATAGAAACTACTGCAATAATATACTACAAAATCTACAAAACTTACACAATAAAGAAGATATACTGAAGTCTAAAAACAATAGTAAAAAGCTCTGGAACAAACTCAAGCAAATATGCAACATAAATAAGCAAAATAGAAATAATAACTCAGATATTTTAAATTTAAACAGTAATCCCGTTGACTCGGTTAATAAATTAAATACTTATTTCACCTCGGTCGGAAAGGACTTAGCCAATAACATATTAAACAAAACAAAAAAATCTATAAATTTACTCCTCAAAACCGTAACAAGGAATACAACATCATTATCATCATTCTTTCTTACACCTACTGACATCGTTGAAATAATCCAAACAATAAACAGCCTCAAATGTGGATCAGCGCCTGGTTGGGACGGCATCTCTAGCGACCTTCTAAAACGGATAAAACACCTTGTAGCTGCTCCGATCGCGCATATATGTAATCTAAGCCTATCCTCTGGTATATTCCCTGATACCTTCAAAATAGCTAATGTCTGTCCCATCCACAAAGCCGGAGATTTCATGGAACCCTCCAACTATAGACCGATCTCCCTCTTGAGTACTCTGGCAAAGGTGCTGGAGAAAATTGTAAAAAAGAGGTTACTAGTCTACTTAGAAAACAAAAATCTTCTCTCGAACAATCAATTCGGTTTTCGAATGGGCAGATCCACAGAAGACGCTGTAAACACTCTCTCTGATCACATCATAAATAAACTGGACAACGGACAGAAATGTATAGGTGTATTTTTGGACTTGGCAAAAGCCTTTGATACGGTCCCGCAGGCTCTTCTCCTAAAAAAACTAGAAATTCAAGGAATACGTGGTTTAGCCAACAACTGGTTCAAATCTTACCTGTCGGAACGGAAACAGCGAGTAGTCGTAAATGGTATTTACAGCAACTATTCCACGCCTACTTTTGGATTGCCCCAAGGTAGTGTGCTATCCCCGACCCTATTTTTATTATATATAAATGACTTATGCGAACTACCACTTCCACTAGCAAAAATAATAACTTTCGCAGACGATACAGCCATAGTATTTCATGGTAAGGACTGGAACACCGTCAAGTCTGCAACTGAAAAAGGGATGACAAAGGTAGCGTTGTGGCTAAGTAATAATCTTCTGACCTTAAATGCAACTAAAACCAAATATATAAATTTTAGAATTCAAGAGAGATCCCGGCCGCTTGAAAACTTCCATATAAAACTACATTTTTGTAATGGACAATTCAGTTGCAGCTGTCCTTCTCTAGAAGAAGTCAAAAGTATAAAGTATCTTGGGGTTGTGGTCGACAATCGATTGACATGGACATTACAGATTGATATGCTCAACGCAAGGGTAAGGAAACTAATACCCATCTTTAAAAGACTGAGATACGCTGCAGACGAAAGTACCATCAAATTAGTCTATCAGGCTCTTTGTCAATCGATTGTCAACTACTGCATCGTAGTATGGGGAGTCACGAAAAAAACCCACTTAATGAAGCTAGAGAGGGCACAGCGAGCGCTATTAAAAGTGGCATATAATAAGCCTTACAGATACTCAACCGATCAGCTGTATAAGGATACAGCCTTACTAACGGTTCAAAAACTTTTCATCAAATCTACTACTTTGAGATATCACAAAACTGCTCGGCAAAATATAAATACAGAAAGACGCACACAACGACGGATGTTTTGGATCATACCAAAAATGAAAACCAATTTTGGACAAGCTGCTTTCTCTTTTCTAGGCCCATTAATATATACAAGAGTCAATAATAAAATTGATATTAAAGATGAAAACAGACACTCTTGCGCAACTAAAATACATACATGGCTACAAACTATTACATGCATAGATTCAGAAACAATTATAAAAATAATTAAATAAAATGCGAAGCACAAATACGCATACACACACACACACACTCACACACACATACACACACACACACACGCACACACACAAGTACACTTTTTTGTTTTATATATTATTAATAAAAGCGGATCTTAAATACACGGAATCCTAGTATGGAGTCCTGTTTTAATTGGATTATATCGTAAATCTGTGTGTTTTTAGCATTAAGTTAAACGCTCCTAAATAATCGTATGTAATTGTTTATTGTAATTTGGGAGGAGGAGACTAGCCACTCACGACACAGGGTATCCTAGTGTGGGGGCTAGTGTTCGACTATGTCAAAGATCATGTATTATATGTTTCAATAAATAAATTATTATTATTATATTCCAAATTTTGGTTTTCTCGACAAGTAGTCGGTTTATGAAATCAGTTACGAGCTTATGCCAAGTATCCTGATTCCGTTGTGTTTGTTTGGGCGTGTGTGTGAGTAAGTGTATGGGGTGTATGTATGTCCAATTGTGTGTTAGTAGTTGATTGTGTGATTGATGATGAGGTATGTACGAGATGGTTTTGAGATGTTATGTTAGTGTGTGTGGCTTCATGAACATTATGTAGTGGGAGCGATGTTGGGTTTAGAAATCGACGTACTATGGAACATGTGTCAATCACTATTGACTTTTGTAATGGTATATATGTTTTTTCAGGGAGATCCAATATACTTAGAGCAGTTTTGAGAGCTTTTGGAATAACACCGGTTGAAGAAATTATAATTGGTATAATTTTGACAGTTTCTTGATGCCACATTTGTTTAACTTCGTCGGCTAGGGCTATATATTTCTGTATTTTTTCTGTGTGTTTAGATTTTAGGTTATGTGTGTTAGGGACTGCAATATCTATTAAGTATGTAGTTTTTGTAGCTTTTATGGTAAGTGTAATATCTGGTCTATTGCTAAGTATGGTTCGATCTGTTCTAATATCTCGGTCCCAGTATAGTTTTACTTTACTATTTTCTATGACGTTTTTCGGTTTGTATTTGTAGTAAGGGGTATAGGTTTCTAGTAGCTTATGTTTCAATGCTAGAAGTTGATGAATATGTTTGGCGACATTGTCATGACGGTGTGTGTATTCTTTGTTAGCGAGTGTACTACAACCTCCTGTAATGTGATCTGTTGTTTCTGTGGTTTGATGACATAGCCTACATTTATCGGTTTCTATTGTTTCTTTTAGTATGTATTTGGCATAGTTCCGGGTTTTAATAGTTTGGTCTTGGATTGCTATGAGAAAACCTTCTGTCTCACCGAACAAATTTCCATTTGTAAGCCAGGCGCAGGATGCTATTCGATCAACGTGTTCTTGTTCCAGTTGGTAAGGGAATTTGCCATGCAGTGCTTTCTTTTTCCAGTTTTCGAGTTTCTGTTCATCTTTGGTTATTTTATGTTTTGGATCAAATTGGTTATTGTTTAGCTGTAAGGGTGTTCCAGAGTGTGGTAGGTTTACTATAGCTTTGTGTAGGTTGCTTTCGTTTGCTTTTGTGTGAAAGTAAGTTCGTAGGTTTTCTATTTGGGTGTAGTGCAGGTTTTTAATGTCTATAAATCCACGGCCTCCTAGTTTTCTCTTGAGAGTAAAGCGTTGTACTGCTGAGTGTATGTGGTGTATGTTGTGTTTGTTGCATGCTCTTCTGGTTGTAGTGTTAAGGGCTTCCAATTCTGTATCTGACCATTTGATAATTCCAAACGAATATGTTAGGATGGGAATAGCGTAGGTGTTAATAGCTTTTGTCTTGTTTCTGGCTGATAGCTGAGTATTAAGTACTTTGTTCAGTCGCTGTTTGTATTTTG
Source organism: Celaenorrhinus cf. opalinus JZ-2019 (assembly GCA_018245215.1). Classification (NCBI taxonomy): domain Eukaryota; kingdom Metazoa; phylum Arthropoda; class Insecta; order Lepidoptera; family Hesperiidae; genus Celaenorrhinus; species Celaenorrhinus cf. opalinus JZ-2019. The sequence continues at coordinate 2,993 of DWLK01000010.1, read as the reverse complement.
TTTTAAGTGTATTTTTTATTTCTGTGTGATTAATTGATGAACTTTGTTGGTATCCTAAGTATTTATATGTCTCCTTGGGTTGCATACTATCTATTGTTCCGTCTTGTAGTTCTAAGTTGTATGAATCTGTTGTTTTATGCTGTCCCTTCATTATACTGTTTACTTTGCATTTATCAGTGCCAAATTTCATTCTGATGTCTTTGCTAAATTCTTCTGTTAATCTAATTAGATGTTCGAGTTCTTGTCTATTTGCTGCATAAAGCTTAATATCATCCATATAAAGTAGATGTGTGAGTTTTATGTTATTTTCCTGATCTATTTTATATCCGTAACCTGTCTTATTTAGTATTCTGGATAGGGGATTTAGTGCAAGGCAAAACCATAATGGGCTTAAGGAGTCACCTTGGAAGATGCCGCGGGAGATTTTAATGGTTGGTGTACTTAGTGTTGTGTTATTTGTACGTATGTTTAGTTTTGTGGACCAGTTTGTCATTGTGTGCTGCAGGAACTGTATTAGTTTATTGTCTATTTTGTACATTTTTAGAACATGCAAAAGCCATGAATGCGGTACACTGTCATATGCTTTTTGGTAGTCTATGTATGAGTAGAACAAATTTCTGTGTTTTCGTCTGACGTGGTTATGTATCTCTGTATCTATTACCAGTTGTTCTTTACATCCCTTTGATCCTTTGCTGCACCCTTTTTGTTCTTCTGGTATTATTTTGTTAAGTGTAAGGTGTGAATTGAGTTTGTGAGATATGATGGATGTGAGTAATTTGTATAATGTAGGAAGGCATGTTATCGGTCTGTATTTTGTGGGGTTGGTAGTGTCATTGTCTTTTGGTTTCATGTAGGTGATGCCTTGTGTTAAGTATTGTGGTATATTTTGTGGGTTTGCTAGGAGGTGGTCAAATGAGTTGGCTATGTACTGGTGTGTTGATGTGAAGTATTTAAGCCAATAGTTTTGGATTTTATCTGGTCCAGGCGCCTTCCAATTAAGGGTATTTTTTATTGCTTGTGTCACATCATCCTTATTAATAGCAATTTCCGGCATCAGCTCTATATTTGCAACCTCTTGTTCTTCTATCGTTGCCCAGGATGAGTGTGGATTATGTTGTAATGGTTTGGACCATAGCTTCTCCCAATATTGTTGTACATCTGTTATGTTAGGTGGTTCTGTTATTTCTGTATGATCTTTGTTTAGATTTCGGTAAAATAATTTTTGATTGGTATTGAATAAACTATTGTCTGATTTTCTTTGGTTACTCACTTTGTATCGCCGTAATCGTTTTGAGTATGCTTGTAGCTTTTGTTTATCATTATCTAATTCGTCGATTATTTCATCTCTGCTTTTGTTATGTGGGTTTATTTTTCGTGAGTTTTTCTGATTAAGATTTCCGTTTAAGTATTGAGTAAGTTGTCCTATTTTCTTCCTAAGTAAAGTTATCTTGCTGTCCAGTCGTCTTCGCCACTGTGGTACCCTTTGTGTGTTTTCCGTGTTCTTATTAACAGTAGTATCTATTATGTTGTGGTTAGTTTTCTTATCTTGTTTCGAATGTATAGTCGTAACGGTTACTGCTGCGCAATATATTGCGTCATGTATCTCTACTATAGTGACTACTTCTTTAGTTTGTAGGTGCTTTTTTATTATTTCATTGATGGTATTAACTGTATTAATGGTTTTTCGTGATATTTGTAATTTCTGAATAGTTGGTCTTAGGGTAGGGTCTGTATCTGTATATTTAATAAGCATTTCGGCAAAGGTATCTTCAATTTTCTTATAGTTTATTAGCTGTTCTGGTATAGTAATTATTTCAGGTTCCTGTGTTTGGTGGTCTTGGGCAGTTAGTTGGGATCCTATTGATGTAGACGTCATGCTGGTTTGTTGTGTTGCTGCTTGTATGTGTAGTGAGTTATTTGTTTGTTCGGGTGTGTACGTGCGTTGTGTGTCGTTATCCTGGTTGTAAATAAATTGGTCACTATTTGTCAGAGTTGTTTCAAGATGATTAGTCGGGGTGTTTGATCTTTCTGTGTTGGTTATTACTGGTATAGATTGCTTTATATTTTCTCGTTCTAGCGCTGATATTCTGTTATTTCTGTGTATAACTCTGATCTGATCTGCTAATCTTTGTTCGGTTAGATGGCTTAGTTCTGGGAACCGTTCAATGAATTTTTGGTGCAGTAACGGCCGATAACCAGTGAGATTTTCCTCACAGTTTGTGACTATGTAGTAGCAACGAAGGAGTTCACGGTTAATATCGTCAGTCCATTTCATTCGTTGTCTACTTTTTCCAGCTCGGGTGGTTGCAGGGAGCATTTCCTGTAAAACACTTCTCGCTGGTGTGTTGATGTCTATGTTATGTGTCGGTGTGTTTCTATCCGCGTAAATAGAAGACGAAGTTATTTCGCATGTATTCGCAGAGGTTATGTTGTCAGTGATGGGTACGGGATAATTCGCATATGCTTCCCGCACAACAACACGTGACAAGGGTGATGTAGAAGTCGATCGTGATGACGATGCGAACTGAAAGGAATGTGGTGATGAACTGGGTGACTGGAAGAGACTATGTGTGGATGATATGGGTGATAGTTGATGAGAAGGTGTGTTTTGTGTTTGTATGGTATTTTCATGGTTATCTGCAACAGTTGAGAACTGGGCAGACTGTAGCGATACGGTGCCCTCCCCAGAATACGCAGGGCAGCCCGAGCCCGTAGGCTCAGGGCGGGATTCTCCACATGTGGTACCCGCCTGGGGTAATGTATTTCCACTTCTTAAACGCATCGCTATTTTTGTTTACTATTGCTCCGTTGGTCATTGGTGAGTATCTAGCTAGAAGCTTCCAATGTCCGCCCCTCACGTGGCAACAGATGTTCGTGCCGGACGTGGAGTTAGGTTTGTGAGGGGCTTATTATTATTATTATTATTATTATTATTATTATTATTATTATTATCTTCACGCCGGCTCCCTTGCGGGGTAGGCAGAGAGAACTGA
>DWLK01000009.1:0-11342 GCA_018245215.1 Celaenorrhinus cf. opalinus JZ-2019 | reverse complement strand
TAAAACAGCTTTTTTGAATTTTGACAATTCTTCAACAAACACATCCACCGTTTTACAAAGAGAGTTATAGGATTTAGGTAATCGGGATATGGTGGAGAATGGGTTATTGTCATCCTGATGCAAACTTTGATGTTGCTCAGGCGAGACATTGAATAAATGAATATAATATGAATTGCCATTCATTTTATTTCGTCTGAATAAAACATTGCGGTTTGTAACGGTAAAGAGTCACCACCTAATTACATTATTAGTTTTGTACTTATTTGGCCATAGGTTTTGCAAATGAATTTTGAATACGCCCGTAGTGTTCACAAATCAAACTCGCCATTGATGATCAGAAATCATGACAGAAGATAAGATCAGTATGAGTTTAAAAAAAAGATAACAAGTTACAATAACAAGGTTTATTGTGCAATTTTTCTATTAGACATCTATTTGAGAATTTGTGGTTTTACTAGGTGAGCTCAAGTTAATCAGTTCCCCAATTTTGTGATCTTGCTCCTTTATCTTCTTTAAGAGAAGAATTCTGACTGCTTAGATTATCAATTTCAATACCTGCATTTGTTAACTTCAATTGCAGTTCATGAATTTGTTCCTTAAGAAGATCTATTTCGTCACTATTACAAAATGTTGATATATCTGGTAGACTTCTATAGGTTAGAAGGAACGGTTAGGAGAACCTGAGGCTGGAGACTAAGAAGAGTTATCTAAGTCAGTTGATGATTCATGGCGATTTATCTTACATTTTTTACTTTGTGTAATTTACTAAAGGCCATTATCTCAAATATTTTTTTTTTCCTTTTGATTTTGTTTTAGGTTTTTGTTTTAGTTTTATTTAATAATTATGTTTTAATATTTGTATGTGATATAATTAAATTATTAAAATGTACGATGAATAAATGGTAGCAACAATTGTTTTTTCTTTTTTCGTGTCAATGTGAATCCTTGCGTAGCATTAGTTTGCTGGCATATGGCAATGTGGCTTTGTGTAGCAGTTGTGTTCGTAGAGAACTAGATGTCGCTGTTTGCTGTCAACGCAGTTTAACATAAGCATTTAACAATGAAATACAACTGATTTATCTTAGATACTACTAGATGTCACTGTTTTTTTACACAACGGTCTGTTTTGAATGTTTTTGAGTTGATAGTCCGGTTTTGAAAGTAATTTCCTTAAAATTTACAGTTTTAAGGATAAATTTTCCATTGCTTAAGCACTTGGATGAAGAAGCAGTGATATTAACTTGCTTTACGACACTTATTAGAACAATTTTAGTTAAGTTGTAAATTCTGGTCACAATTTTCTAAATATCTGTTTCGTATCTTAATGAGAAATAAAGATCTTTAAGCCGAATGAAATTGATTTATCTTTGTCATTAATCCCTTGCATTGCGACCTTGAGACACAATTGATTTTTTATTGTATCGGTACGTACATGTTTAACGGGAGCCAAGGAACTAATGTATTCATATGACGGTAGATAAAAGAAACTATAGCACCTAAGTACTACTGGCGCATTTAAAAAAGAACCATCATACCATTTACAACAATTGAAAATAAGATATTTACACACACACATATACATACACAACGGCTCTAAAGGTGGTGTGATTCGCTTGATGGAAGAACTTAAAAATCCAATGCAGTGGTTTGTCTGTAAGTTACATTCGAATGAATTACCACTGCGACACCTGTTATTGCATTCGGATGGAAAAACTAAAGAGCCTAAGTGCTTTACAGGTGGCATTCGATCCGTAAAACAAAAATGTGAAACCATGCCATAGTAGAATTCACTGCCATTCTGTCAATATTACCTTGCCGCCATAATTGCCGTCGCCGCCGCCGCCGCCGCCACAACCTTATTCTCCGTACTACTCGCCACCACTAATTACTTATTCTCCGGATCCTCACTTGTCATACAATTTCCCCGATATATACAATGAGTTGCAGGTGAATGCAGTGTGCGATTTTGACCAATGTTTTGAGCAATATGTCGGTTCAGAGTATTGCAAATTAGAGTATTATTTTTATACTCCCATGTACGGGCGCATTCGGTACTTGTGCATTGATTGTGTGTAGAAGGTCCATCAATTAAACACGACATGAATTTATGGATTATGTGTCGAGTTTTTCTTTTGATTATAAACCCTGTTTTAATTGCGACTTTTGTTACCGAGCCATGTACAGGTTCAATTATTGTTCATAAATAAAACAATGTTTTTGTAAAAAAATATTTTATTTTGGTTTTTCATGGGGGTTTCGCCATCCTTTCCAATCCACCACTTCCTTAATGAATTTTGTTATCACCTCTTGTTCCGTAAGTGTCAACTCTTTCAACCAATACTGGAGACTTGACAATATATAATTGTAACCTTAAACATGGAGTTCACTAACGCCGAAATTCGCGATATTTTTAAAGTTTTCCTTCGTTAAAAGCAAATCCGCTAGAGAAACGTTCCGTGAGAAACACGGAAAGTGGAGTGACAACGGTGTATGTGAGAGCGGACAAAATACCGGGTCAGAATAGATTGAACACAGCAATGAGTGACGAGGAGAAATATCGACGGCGTTGAACAACAAAATTATAAGGGAACAAGCGATACAAGAGGCGGAGATATAGGGAACAATTGTACGATTGTTTGGAAAAAATTTAAACTTGGGCATAACCAAAGTGGTTGGATACGACGACAACAATGCCGAGGAGAGACAGGAAATAATAAACTATGGAAAAGCCGAAACGGTAGTAGCTGGAGGCAGCTACAGTTATTGAAGAACATGATTCCTCGTGTTCATGTTCCACGTCTTCATCATCATTGCCCGATATGAAAAATAAAAATAAAACTTGAAAAGACAATGAACAAACGAGACTTTTCATGCCCTGTATAAAAACCACTTAATCGTAAGTGAAAACTTTTTTGTTGGCTCTTCATTGTTTACTGATAGTACGATAGTGAAGTAACGATACGTTTTTGTTGCGATCCCTGCTGTCGCTACTTCTAGCGTCTAAAAGTATCTCATAATTCGCTGCAGTTCATATCAATAAATTTTAAGTCATTTTGTTTTATACTCAACATATTTTCTACTCAAAGCCTAATTAGCTTTAAGCCTATAAAAATGCTGTGAGGCACGAACGAGGCCTGTGACGTCATATGTCGATTTCTTACTTTAAAAACGTGGATAGTACCGATCATGAACAGACTTCCAATACCGAGCCGATAGAACTTGAAAATTTGGATCTCAGAGAAGAGTTTTGCTTGCAAACACGCCTGGGTGAACTTACAACCGCAATGGCTGACCGCAAGAGCTCAACGTACAAGTAAACGTTGGACAAAGAAGTCTCTAGTTTTGCAAAAGCTTTCAAGAGATTAAGCCCCACTAAACGTGCGTACAGCGAGCTATCCAAATCCAACTCGACATCGTCAATATCTTCTGGGAGTAGTTCCGCATCAAACTCTTACGTGACGATAACCCCAGTATCCGGTCCAGCGCCTTGCTCTTTCGATCTTAGATCTGTACATTCTTCGAGTCAAAAGGATAAATCGCCTCGGGTGAAAGAAAAGGAGGCAGAAAAGAAAGAACTTCGTCAGAGACTGCAGAGGTCTGTCAATGATGCAACTAAAACTCTTAATAAATACCTGGCTATTCGTAACAGTAAGAAGTAATTGATGAGGATGCTTAACACGTTGATACGTTAGATATTAACTTGTAATTATTAAATAGTGAATTAACCACAAAGCTTGTTTTTTTTTCATATAATTATATTGTCATAATTAATTATAGAACTACATGTATTAAATACTCTCCAATTGATACAGTAAATAAGGGAGAAAGTTTAATAAAACCAAATTAGCATGCGTTAAGCGGCGCTTATTCAAAACGTTAAAAGTCAAAATTCATATTAACAATATTTTTTTTATTTATCCTTATTTGAATGTTAAAAGAAATAGAAATTTATTAATCACATCAAAAATTTATTTATAATAATTTTAATTGTTAAAGTTCGTATAAACTTTTGTGTTTGGCACGACGGCTTGCTCTACAAGATTAAAAATTATGAAGGAATTAACATGAGGGACAGAAAAGAATATTTGATCGATACTAACAATTTTTAAAATATGAGATATTGTAAATATGAGATAATAGTGCCAAAGATATGGTACAATATATCAAACTTTTCTGAACTTATTGGTGAACTTCTCTGCAGAGTTGATCCCGTTTCCGAAATTGGAAAAGACAAACGGCTTATGACACTTAGAGGTCACGATACTATTTAAAAAAAAATACAATGACAAATTATGCTGGTGGTTTAGTCTTCCACACCATAATACACGAAATACAGAAGAGTATATTTTTACGGGGGATCTTTTGGAAAAGCATTTACCGGAGTTCATTGAAGAAGTTCTTGTGTAACTTTGAATCATCGCACGAGTTCAATAACCTTATAATAAATTTTAGTGTTTAGTACGAAACATCCCCGTACAAACCCGTACTACATAATTACATTCATGAGAAAGCAAGAGAAAGTTGAGTCAAGTGTACACTATTCCAGCATCTTTGATCCGATGGCAGAAAGAAAATATTAAGACTGTTGTCGTCGCTTACCGCGAGGAGCCATGGAAAGTGACCACGGAACGCGTGAAACGTTACGAAAATCCCCAAAAGAACTGGAACTCGTTCTTGGCGCGCATTGAAGGCTGCTCTTGTAAGTTTTAGATTCTACGGACATAATATCGATTCATTTGATTGATTTACAATTTATTACGATTTTGTTTTGTTGCAGATAGTTACAGTTCAATGATTCGTAGCATCAATGAACGAGAACGTACTGAGCTAGAAACACCACAAACTGGACCTTCACATTCTTCAGCACCCAACGCCGGAGCTCAAGTAATGGGTTTCTGGTCTTACATCCTTTTTTAATCAGAATGCATTCCAGAACTATAGAAGAAATTTAATGCTTGAATATCTGATCTCTGAAACAGAGCAGGAAATAAAGATTGAAAGAAACAAAGCTAGACATATATTGTGGAAAATAAAATGGACTCAGTATATTTTCGAACACATGAAAAAGCTCTGTAAATTTTAAAGTATTCAATGGTTCGCAGCGACGTTTATCATCTGGTTTTCTGCTGGAGTTTCATTCGAGAACGATACCGTACCGAATCCTATAATGTATTTCTACAGTGGTGATGTAAGAACTGAATTTTACCCTCATTTACTAGAAGAATAACGTGACCATCAGAAAAGATGAGAGTTAGAAAAAGAAATGGAGAATTTTATGGATTTAGAGCTTGGCTCTATTGAAAATGGTGCTGGAGTCAACATGACAGACAGAAAAGAATATTTGATCGATACTGAACAATTTCTAAAATATGAGATAATAGTGATAAAGACATGGTACAATATTCCAAATTTTTCCGAACTTATTGGTGAACCTCTTTGCAGAGCTGATCCTGTTTGCGAAGATGGAAAAGAATTAAACTTACAGATAACTAGTCCATTCCAGTTTCTTTATCAATTTTGAAATAGTTTTCCTCAAAGTAATAACGATAAAAGGCACTTGAAGCTGTAATGGAACTCATATCTTAGTCCGAGAGCAAGTGTATACTTCAATGTGATTTGTGGAAGTATTTCATTTGTGCTATTTCATAACTTGTTTTGATTTAGACTACCTGCAACTTGAGAAACTTCTTTGTTTTGTGATGTGGTATGTTTTAAATAAATAGTAGCCTACTTTCATTATCGTTACTTTTTTTCACAGATAGACCAGCGATAAGTTAAGAAACTTAGTCTACCGAAGAAGCGACATGCATCACAGCGATCGTCCCCTGGTACATCTCGCGTTGACGACCCAGAAATCAGTGACGTCTTCCTACTGCTATTGGAATACATCAGAGACGTTGAGAAGAATCAGCTAAAAGCAACGAACTCTTAACACCGGTAAAACGCAAGTACAAGGAGCTCTGCGATATTTATATGAAAATTATACATGAAGATATAGCAAAGTATCTGTAACTATATCGGCAAAAAGTAGAAAGAGACGGAGACACGGCAGTTACTAAAAAAGTACATGCAAACGTTATTTATTTAAATGGACATCCAGTTGTTGTTACATAAACTTATGACTAAATTATAATTAAGTACCAATAATCTTACTACTAATGCACAACATTTAAAGGATATCACAGCATGCACACAAAACAGTTCTAGTATTAAATTAAAGTAGGAAAGTTATACAAATATAAAAAATAACACATTAGAAAATAACAAATTACAATTAATAAATTAGTGATAATATAATGTATAATATCTGAACGATAACAGATAACAGATAATACAATGCAACTAGTCATTTTTCCTTAACAATTCTAAAACAGCTTTTTTGAATTTTGTCAATTCTCCAACAAACACATCCACCGTCTTACAAAGAGAGTTATAGGATTTAGATAATCGGGATATGGTGGAGAATTGTTTTAGGTTGGTTCTGGCAGACGGTTGATGCAACATACCGGCATTAGCGAGCGCGCGCCTAGGCACACGACGCGGCACGCGCAGGCTGAACGAGTTTAGTAGTAGTGGACAATCAATTTCGTTTCTTAATACCTTATAGAGGAAAGTCATGTCAAGAAGTTTTCTACGTGTGGACAAACTATCTAATCCAAAATGTTTCAACCTGTCACTATACGATACCAGACGCTTGTGTAAATTGCAGGTAAAAGTAAGATGTCCCAGGAATCGTTTCTGTATGCGCTCGATTCTGAGTTGATGCACTTTATATTGAGGCGACCAGACCACCGAACAATATTCAATGTGACTCCTTACGTAACTATTGTATATGGCGATTTTTGTGGTTGGATTGCGGAATAGTTTACCATTGCGTATGATAAATCCCAGCATTTTCGACGATTTGTTAATGATGTTATTAATGTGCTGTACGAATGTTAATTTCGAGTCAAAAATAACTCCTAGATCTTTTATCTCCGTTATCTGTTGCAGTGTAGCTCCATCTATATGGTATTGATTCTGTTTAACATAGCGATTACGCGTGAAAGTAACGGAGTAGCATTTATTTGTATTTAACGACATTTCATTTAAATTACACCAGTTGGTTATTGCATTAAGATCTTTTTGAAGAAGATTTTCGTCTGAGGGATTTATCAACGTTTTGCATAGTTTCAGATCGTCTGCAAAAAGGTATACGCCACTGTGTTTAATGCAAGAAACAATATCATTTATAAATAAGTTGAATAGCCAGGGACCAAGGTGGGAACCTTGGGGAACACCTGAAATAGCTGTGTATGTTTGAGATTTAAAGCCCTTAACCACAACGTATTGTGTTCTATCTGATAAATATGAGTGGAACCATTTCAGTAGAGAACCATGAAAACCGAGTGATTCCAATTTAATTAATAATACCTGGTGAGAAACTCTATCAAACGCCTTTGCAAAGTCCATGTAGATAGCATCAACTTGCACCCCTGTATCAACTGCATTTACTATTTCATTGTGGTAAGTGACTAAATTTGTACTTGTTGACCGGGATTGAGTAAATCCATGTTGCTCATTAACAAAAATCTGCTTAGTATAATATTTCAGGTATGGATAAACTAAAGCTTCGAATGACTTAGCAAAGATAGACAGAACTGAGATAGGTCTATAATTGGAGACGCATTCTTTTTTACCATTTTTGTAAATAGGCACTACTTTGGCAGACTTCCACTTGTGCGGAAATATGCCTGTTAACAAGGACTTATTTATGATGAAAAAGAAAGGGAAACTTAATGACAAGGCACATCTTGATATAAAATATGGTGGGATACCATCTGGGCCCGCCCCTTTGTGTATGTCGAGTCCTTTTAAGTGCTTAATGACTTTACTATGCGTAAGACGTATTTCACCAATACCATTAGTATGCCGCATTGTTTTAATAGGGGGAACAGAATGACCAGAGGGCTTTACAAACGTGGAAGAGAAGTAACGAGCAAATAAATTGCAAATCCCCGGACCGTCTGACTTACTAGTATTATCTAATATCATCGATTGGGGTATTTGGATTATATTACTACGTTTGTCTTTTAGGTAAGTATAAAAGTATTTAGGGTTTATTCTGATATTGTCCTCAACATTGGTAACGTAATTATTATAGCAGGTTGTAGCCATCTTTTTGCATCTTTTACTTAGGATCTGTAGCGATATTTCATCTAAAGGGTTTTTAAAAACTCTGAATTTGTGTAGTAATTTGTTCTTTTCCATTGTTAATTTAATTAGTTTTTTGTTGAACCATGGCGGATACTTACGCTGAACAGGATTGCATTTAGGCACATATTTGTCTATTATGTCATTTAAAACTGTATAAAATAATGATACCATACTGTTAATATCGTTACATAGATTAAATTCCTTCTCCCAATTGATTTTATCAAGTTCCAAAATAATTTGCTCGTAATGTGCTTTGCGAAAGTTATACCTTAGAGTTTTATTCGTTTTTAGAGATGTACTGTTCATGAATTCTATAACAATGTCCAACGGAATGTGATACGGATCAATTTTGACTAAAGGGTTTGAAGATGCTTTAACGGTTATGCCCACCATATTGCTTAGAACCAAATCCAAAATTTTACCTGAGTGATTAGTTACATTATTATGCTGAATGAGATCGTTAAGTGATATAAAGTCCATTAGCGATTGAGCCAGCGACGAACTCTGACAGGTTGTAGGTTTAACATAATTTAAATTTGAGGAGTCTGGCCATGAAATACAGCTTAAGTTAAAATCGCCTATGAGGCATACATTTTCTATGCCGACGGAAACGGTGAAGTGGCTGAAGTTATCCATAAAATGTTCTAGGTTATTTTTGTTCAATGGAGGAGGGAGATAAACAGAGCAGAAGTAAATAGATTTCTTTTTAGTTATTTCTACTTTAACATATAGATCTTCACATAGACTTTCTCTGTCTTTACACTGATTGGAATAGAATTTATTTGAAACTGCAATCAATACACCGCCACCATCTTTATTTTTATGAAAACCCGTAGATTCGCGATCTCTTCGGTAGACAGTGTAACGATTGTCAAATAGCTCGGCATCATAGATTTTACTGTTCAGCCACGTTTCCGTCAGGATAATAATGTCGTAGTTCGCACATGACATACTACAAAGAAAATCATGAGTTTTGGTACGTAGACCTCTAACATTTTGATAATATATATTTAAGCTAGTGAATTTTGCGATGATGAGTATGAAGATAATGCACTATAATTGACAGTAATAAGTAGGTAAGTAAGCATTTTTAAAAGAATTATTTAAGTTTAAGTTTATCTAGTGTCTCTTGGTTTCTTATATAAATAAAATCATCCTCTTCTGTTTTCCTCATGAAAACACGACCTTGCTTAATCCACACGAACTTGTATCCTTTATCTTTAGCAATCTGGCGAGCGGCTGCGTGTAATTTTTTATTTGTAGGTGATAGATGCTCAACAATGTATATCGGCAATTTTTTTCCTCCAATGCCTATGTGAGCAGTACTGAGTTTATCATCTGGATTTGCCTTATTAAATTTTATTGTTTTCGCTAAAAATGTATCTCGAAGTCTAGGAGTGGCCAATTTGACAATAATTGAGCGAGGTCTCTTATCGTCTCTGTTAGTTTTTGCTACACGAGTACAAAGATGGATATCGGAATCTTTCAAGTCGCAGGACACCATCTTAGACAGCTGACTAATCATAGATGGTAAATTTTCCTGTTTGTGCTCGGGAACGCACTGTATCTCGAGATTGTTAGAACGATTATGCTGCTCAACAACTTGAAGCCTAATTTGCAGATCCTGTAGCGCACTGGTTAGCTCGACGTTCTCCTTCTTTAGCTCTCCCAGTGTGTCTTGGTATTTAATGACGCAGGATTTTGTGGTTTCATAATTTTCATTCAGAAACGAAACACTATTTTCCAATGCAGTTATTTCCCGTTTCATAGATTGAAATTCGGTTGTCACCATCTGCTTTAGAGTTTGGTGAAGCTCCTGTGCTAAAGTCAATCTCATTATATTCAATTCTTCTCTTATTATTTCCCTAACGTCATCCTTTGTAATAGAAGATGCGGACAAGTTTGGGCTGGAGCGTCCACTCATTCCACTGGTATCAATGGTGTTTTTTTTTCGGTGCGTAATATTATCATTCAAAGGTTGAGAGTCGTTAATGCTTCTAGATTTGCCGGGTGAATCAATGGGACGTAAAGGTGTATTACTGTTATCAGTTTTTGGTTGTTTAGCACGACATCCGTGACATTTCCATTTATTTTTTTGGTCAACAGTCATTGTAGAGAAGCGTTTATCAGTTATGTTAGCACATGGAAGATCATATTTAAGTTTACAGAAACCACAACCCATATAGCATTTATGGAGAATTTTATTACTACACCCAGCACAAATATTATGCGTGTCAGCCATTGTGTAGTTTGCTCAAAATAAATAAGTAAGTAATTAAAAAAAAATTAAGCGAAAACAAATAAAGTGTCAGCAATAAATATTCTTCAATCGTCCAACTTGCATGCAGCGACGAAGCGGTGTAAGCGCTAGTTTGGAGTGCGCAATGCGTGTAAGGCCTTTCAATGTGTGCGTAGCAGCGAGCGGCCCGCGAGTTGCGCAGGTCAGTTACAAACAATAACGACCGGCCGTTTTAAATTTTTTGAAATATATTTGATGATTACTCACTCGTTTTGAGGTATTCCGATTGAGCAAATGCACCACCATAAAGTTCACAACACGACCTTTCCAATGGTATATAGTTTGTGAGAAAATGTTCTGTTTATCCTCAAAATTTCGAATTTAATAAGCGGAGCTAAAATATACGACGGATAATGATTCTAAGTCGTTAACACACATTCTTCTTAATTATTCTTTAATAAATTCTTTAATAATTCTTTCATTTTTTAATAAATAGTGAAATTTATTTACTTATATGGGTGTGTCTTGATAATAGGTGTAACACACACAAAAGAACAAATGATCAAACTCTAAATGATACTTGGGCTGTGTAGGAATCTCAACGATTTATCAAGTACTTTGGCGAGGTGCCATTGCTGAAACTGACTATCCTCTTGCCAATTTTGTGTAAACGGAACGGTAACTATTACTACCGCTAACTTCTTACTAACACATAAGGTATTTTATGAAAATATAGTGCCAAGAGTGTAAGTTCTTTTGATTGTAAAATAAAGAACATTTATCAAATTTGCAATGCACGTGGTATTTATTCACGACTACAAGTGTTATTCATGTTAGATCTGATATTTAGTCCACTGAAAAGTTACATTTGGGGTTGCGTTTTTTAGAGGACGCACTTTTATATTTT
>DWLK01000008.1:0-11415 GCA_018245215.1 Celaenorrhinus cf. opalinus JZ-2019 | reverse complement strand
ATAGGTGTGGCGGTGGTACCGCCCCGGGCGAACCTGGGTAGGTTCTACCACCTGTAAAATTAATCTTATTATATGACTAATTTTATTATATTCTGAATTAACACATAGTTTAAAATTTGTGGTAATTTAAGTTTAGGTGATCAATATCACCTAAACTCTAGCAACACTCGGCTGATGATTTATAGTAAAATAATACTCCAAAATTATTTAATCCACTAATGTTATGTTCAAAGCGTACCTTAGAGATCATTAAATTATTCTAAGTTCCATTTGCACGACCCCTTAGCTCTGTATGTAGTGATATGGTCTGACAACAAATACCCTTTTTTGAAAACCTGTTTTAAATCAATCCTAAGGTCGTAATTAACCAGTACGATTTTTATTTAAATTTTATCAAATTGAAAAATACCTTAATATCTTCTTCTGGAGTAGATAGGGACTTTGCTGCGCGACTGGACTGACAAAAATATGAGAATAAAATCGTAAGGAAAATTCGTAACGGAAGTGCTTGGTCTCTTTGGTTCAGGCGCCATTCAACTATGCACCATTACAACATGGCTGTGAATAGAAGAATTTGTAGCATTGGTGTGTCAATAAATGGCTTTAATATCTTTAATTTTTACCAATATTTTGTATTTTCACAATAATGCTAGTATTTTTCGCTTTGTGGTTTGATGTGCTAAAGCGTATTTTTAATATTTTTTAAACTATAATAACTATATTTATTTTATTTACATAATGTTATTAATTATGTTATAACCTTGAATAATATTTATCCGAAGGAACTTCTTTCCTACTGGTGTTCTATGACACCATATCTTTGTTATATTTTGTTATTTTATCATGTTACAGCTCGTAGTTACCCCTCACGGTGAGGCAAGTAGGTTAAGCAGTGACGTTTCATACTTCTGTATAGAGAGGATAATCCACTCAAATTGTCTAACCCTAATCATTTCCACTGGATACCATCTATTGGCACCTAAGGGGTACATTGTGCCATTTAGGTTTGTTTACAAGTAGGGGAAAGTGGTCACCCTTCGTACGCTTTTTAGATTTTATTTTTTTAATTTATGAATAATTGTCGAATTTATCTAGTTTATGTACCTAAGTGTAACAAATATATTGTAGTTTGTTACAAAAAAGTCCGAAACTATTGTGTTCAAAGGTTAAAGAGTTATAGTCATTTTTCTACGAGACGAGATTTGTACGAACGTACCCCACGTACGGGGTACGTTCGTACAGTAGGTGGGGTACTTTCATACGCCATGGGGTAGATTCATACAGGGTAATTAAAACGTCTATTAAAGTCGTAATTTTTTTTATTAATAATTAAAAAATATTCATTTATCAAAGAACTAACTTAATAATATTTGACTTGACTCATAATTGACTCATAGTCGATATATTTCTTTAGAAAAATAACAAAGGATTAAATCCTTCATCCTTAGTTTACTTATTGATAATTCTAAACTTTATAATCAGTCTAAATGAGATCTTTACAATCATTTTTTAAGAGATTGTTGTACAGTCTTTGACAATCTAAGCTTAAAGTAGGTAATCATACACTTGGTTGTTACTTTGGAAGTTATTGAACATTATAATTATTTAAATTAACTGCAAACGTGAAAAGTCTAGCCATTCTAGCTGTACAGCCCGCTGGTGGTTTCGGATCAGGGAGGATCATGGCGACATCGGTGATATACAGAGTGTGTATGTCTTCTACATCAGGGAAAAAGAATGACCATGATGATCCCGGTTTCTTCCGAAGATAAGATATTTTCAGCTCTGTACCCGAATAATGACTGAGAACTTTCCCGACGTAATAAACAACAGAAGTCTTTTTTGCAAACTTGACCAAAACAAAACAATTATCTTTGATTTTTTCTGCTGTCACATTTAAATTATTATTAATACTGCGATCATCAGTCTCTTCGTCCGTTTCGAAATCGATTGGAGATGTTGAACTCTCCCGCAAGCTAAATTGCGATCCTTCAGATTCCTCTGAATCTTCGTCACTTTCTATTTGCTGTTTCTTTTTCTTTTGTCTTGAATCAACTTCGTTCAACCTACGTTTCACTGCTTTGGCTCTGGCTTTCCTTTCCTGTTCTATTTTTTTCAATTCTTTCTGTCTGTGTTTCTCTTCTAGTTCATTTTTTTCAGGTGTATCTGTATATATACGGGATTTACCCGGTTTTCTTCCTTTATTGGTTTTTCTATTTCTAACAGCTGTAGGATAAGGTCTTATAGCTTCTGGTGTTATCGCAAGATGAGCACTCGATTCAGATCGTGTCTTACCCGCAGAGGTAGAAGGTTCGTCAGTCCCGGTAAAAATGTCTTGAGAGCTTTGGAGCAAAGAAGGCGACTGCTCGCGAATATCGGCCTCATTCATATCAGTCGATGATGTAGAAGGTTGTGGTTCTATAGCGACAACGCTTGTTTCCGGATTAGGTGTCACATTTTCTGAATTATTTGAAGCATACACGTCAATGGGAGCGAAATCTTCATCACTGAAGGCCATTTCATTGAACGGCCATATACCTGGCTTTCCAAATCCACTTGTAATATTTTTTGCTGTAAAAGATTCGAAATATGCAAGTTTTACCAGTTTAGGTATATTGTAAATGTTGATTGTTTTGCCAGGATTCGACATATGCCAATTATTGAACGCTATTTTCAATTTTGCTTTGAATGGGCCGAACACTCCAACGTCCAAAGGTTGCAATCGATGACTTGTGTGCGGGGGAAAAGACACAAAAATAATGCCATTATCTCGAGCATATGTTATAGCTTGTAAGCTGATATGGCTTTTGTGATTATCACACAATAGTAAAATCGGATGCTCTTTAGAGCTCAGTGTGTGTTTCTGAATGTGCTTTAATACTGAAACAAATATATCAGCGTTTATCCACCCACTTCTATTAGCAGCTCCAAGGCTTCCTTCAGGGGCACCTTCAAGAAAATGGTCCTTGTAGTGTACACGTGGAAATACAAATAGCGGAGGGATAGTATTTCCGCTTGCAGAAATAATTGCACCAAAGGTCATCAATTCACCTCTTTCCGCTGACACGATTTGTCCGACTTGTTTCTGTGATTTAGGAGCCAAAATTTTAGGAGTTTCTAAAACTGTAGACACACCAGACTCGTCAAAGTTGAATATCCTGTCGGGTGCAAAATTATGGCGTTGTAACACATCAGCCAAATTTTTATAGAACTCTTGGACTGCAGTCTTATTGAAGGCGAACGATCTAGCTGCGCTTGTATTTTCCGGTTTTCGCAGACTGAGGTTGGCGTTTCTTTCTCTATACTTACGCATCCACTCTAAGCCGGCCATTTGGTTCTCATCCCATTTCGTGGGATATTTTAAATTTGACGCTTTCGCGTATTCGTAGGCAAGTTTGCGAATTTGTACTGTTGTTAGCCCATAATGCATTTTGCAGCAATTAATGATGTAATCATTTAAGCGGTTCTCTTCTTCCAAGGAGAAGACTTGTAGACTCGTGAACTTAGAATGAAATGTTCGTGAGGGTCCATCGGTGTTAGCGGCATCTTTGAATTTCTTGACTCTGCTTTCCAACGTCGATGACTTGATGTTATATTTCAACGCGGCTTTCCTATACGACAACCGTCCCTGAATTACGTCATCTATTGCTAATTTCATGGACTCTTCATCCACCTCTTGAGTATGCGTACCCTTTTTCTTATATTTTCGCACCATGATTCTGCAATAAAATATTAATTATAAGGTTTACTTAATAAAAATATTTCGTTTTGTTAGAAGAAAAATACTTCATAAAAGGAAAAATATGTTGTTGTGCTGTCTGCACGATAATCTTAAAAGGTTTACTATATTTTATTTCTTAAAAATTTAATTTTGATGTTCTGGTGCTAAATAAAGTTTAATGGGGAGCATTCGTACGCGTACGAATGTGCCCCTTGTTTGGCTGTCCGAATGCACCCCATGCCTTGCACACAATTAAAATACAACCTCATACAAATTCTAATTCAGTTTTCAGAAATATAACAATCAAAGCTCAAAATAATCAATGTTAACATTAATGAATCATCGCCCTATTGTCAAAAACATAACAATTCTACTTACATTTACGAATTAAACTTACGTAAAAAATTTACTTACCGCGTGCGAAAACACGTTACGTCTTGTCAGCCGATACACCGTGGTGCGACTGGCGCGACACTCCGCTAGCAACGTGGCGGCCGGTATGTCTATGCACACAAGCAAAAGCGTGTTTGTGTGCCGCTTAGTTTTTCTGCTATAGTAACTGTACGAATGTGCCCCGCGTACGAATGGTGACCACTTTCCCCTACACACTATTTTATAATTTATGTTTTCCATGGATACGTGTAAAAGTTGTTAATAAAAGTAATTGTAAATCAAATTGGCTCACAACAGGCATAAAAAAATCATGTAACGTTAAAAGAAATTTATATTTTAAATATGTATTTAATAAGCATCAATTATTTCACAAAAATATTTATAAAAAATATTGCAAGTTACTAAAAAAATGTATTGTTACATCTAAGAGAAATAATGGGTATAAATATATTGCACGGTCAAAAAACAAATGTAAGGCTGTATGGAATTTAATAAAAAAACATTCCAGTAATTCAATTGACTATTATAGTAAAACTTTATCTAAAATTATTGTAAATGATTCTATCATAACTAACCCATATAGTATTGCAAATTATTTCAACAATTTTTTTGTGGATATTGTAAAAAATGACATTAGTATTAGGAACAATACTAACAATTGTAACAATGCTAATTATAATTTTGACTCTATTGAGAATAGTATATTTTTGTATCCATTAAGCATAGACGAACTGCTCAAAATTGTTAGCAGTTTAAATAACTCCAAAGCTGTAGGTTTTGATGGCATCAGAACGGATATTTTAAAAATGACCATAAAATTTGTAGCCACTCCCCTATTACATGCAATTAATCTATCGCTTGAGCAGGGGATATTCCCTGAATTTCTAAAACGTTCTATAGTTAAGCCGTTATACAAAAAAGGCGAAAAATTTAAAATGGAAAACTATAGGCCAATAACACTCATTTCCATATTCTCGAAAGTTTACGAAAAAGCTCTCCATTGTAGGTTGTTAAAATTTGTGGAAAAACATAATATAATTAAAGACGAACAAAATGGATTTAGAAAAAACAGAAGCACATCATTAGCAGCTTTTCAATTAATTAGAATAATAATGGATTGTATGGAAAATAGGGTTCCGGTAGCAGTTCTCTTTATGGACATGAGTAGAGCATTTGATTTTGTGTGTCATGAAAGACTTTTAGACAAGTTATACAAGTACGGAATAAGAGGTTCAGCTCATAATTGGATAAAATCATATTTAAGTAAAAGATCACAATGTGTGGAAGTTTTAAAATACAATGAGCTATCTAGAACCATAGAGTGTTCGTCTTCCAAGTTCATAATTAATAAGCATGGTGTACCGCAAGGTAGTATTTTAGGTCCTTTATTATTTTTGTTATATATCAACGATCTCCCATCTGTTCTTAGCCAGAAGTGCATCTTATTTGCTGATGACACAACAATAGTGATAAAGGGAGCAGATAAATTAAATTATGAAAATAATATTACAGGTGAACTCAAAGGGGCAGTTTCATGGTTATCACAAAATAATCTAAAGGTCAATATTAATAAAACTATTTTAATGCAATTTCGTACACCCCAGGCTAAGAATATTGAGGTAAATATCAAGTTTGATAATACACCAATTAGGGAAACAGTAACACATACATTTCTGGGAATAACGATTGACAAATTTTGTAGTTGGAAAGAACACATTAACAATGTTTGTTTAAAACTAAATAGATTTATTTTTGCTCTAAGAAACGTAAGACAGCTAATTTCAATAGATTCTGCTATCACTGCATACTACGGTTATGTATGCTCTGTCCTGCGTTATGGAGTTGTGCTATGGGGTAATTCCGTAGCGATTAAAAAAGCTTTTATTATACAAAAGAAATGCATTAGAGGAATTTTTGGCATCGCAAACAGGGACTCTTGTAGACCAATATTTATAAAATATAAACTTTTAACGTTACCCTGCCTATATATTTTGGAAGTATGCCTATTCGTCCTAAAGCATAAGAATCTTTTCTTGGAAGTTACAAGTTATTGCGCCCGCAGAAAAAAATTAAATCAATTGTATAGGCCCTTGACACGGCTTGACTTGACATCAAATAATTCTCATGTTATGTGTATAAAAATATTTAATAAAATTCCAGAAATATTTAAATCATTGACGTATAATTCATTTAAATTCAAAATGAATCAGTGGCTAGTAGAGAAATGTTTTTACTCTGTAGATGATTATTTTAATTTTATATAATATTTTTCTTAGACTAACTTTTAAAAAAATACTAATTGACATTTTAATAATCATGACATTAGAATTTAAATGATGACAATACCTATCATAAGGAATAATGTGCATGTATGTAATATTTTTTTGTTTTTTAATGTATGGTTTTACAAAACCATTATTTTGGTAAAGATAGCCATAAATATTTGTACGCCTGTTAGGCAGAATATGGCGGAAATAATTTTTATTACATCTTTTTTATCAATGTACCCATATTTGTGCAAATAAATGAATTATTATTATTATTATTATTATTATTATTATTATTATTATTATTATTTAATTTTGTTGTTCTCTCTTTCTTTTTGGGAAAAAGGTAAATATCGCTCCGCACGGGCGTTAGCCAAGTGTGGAAGGATTACTATCTAAGGAAGTGATGATGGATGATGTTAAAAATTTTCGAGTTATTCGGCAAGTATTAAGAATAGTGGCCTTCTGCAGAATGTTAGATATATACGAAGGCAAGTTCAATGTTTTTAGGCTATTGCTGAGAGTTTTAGGGACGATACCAGTGGAAGATAATACTATGGGTACGATATGGACTTTCTTTGCTTTCCACTGTCTTTGAATTTCAATCGCTAGATCTTGATACTTTGCTAATTTATCGGTGATGGTAGCTTGAATATTATGTGTATTGGGAATGGCTATATCAATAATATGAGCAGTTTCACTTTGTTTGTCATATACAACTATATCTGGTCTATTAAAATGTATGGTCTTATCTGTAAGTATTGTTCTGTCCCAATAAATTTTGCACTTGTTACTGTCCAAGACATTCATAGGTTGGTATTTATAGTACGGCAGTTTATTGTGTATAAGTTTATAGTTGTGTGCAATTTCTTGGTGAATTATAGCGGCAACTTGATCATGACGGTGTTTGTAGTCTGTTTGAACAAGACTTTTACATGCTCCGGTTATGTGTTGGATCGTTTCAGATGCTCTATTACAGTGTCTACATAAGTCAGTTGCCTGATCTAAATCCTTTGTGATGTGTTTGCGGTAGTTTCGAGTGGCAATAACCTGATCTTGTATAGCAAGCATAAACGCCTCCGTCTCTGGGAACAGATCACCGCGCCTGAGCCAAGCGTTCGACGCATCTTTGTCGACATAAGACTGACTTAGGTCCGCTCGGTATCTTCCATGCAATGACTTTTGAGACCAATCTGCTAGTTTCTGTTTTATAGAGGTAATATGTTCTATGTTTTGTGTGTTTCGGTCTTGAAGGTTGAGTGGAGTGTACCTACGATCAATACTTGAAATATATTCGTGAAGCTGTGATGTTTGAGATTTAGTGTGAAAAAACTGTCTAAGTGAGGATATTTGTTTATTATGAAGGTTTACAATGTCGATTAGGCCTCTGCCCGCCTCATCGCGTGGTAAAGTAAGTCGCTGTGTGCAAGACTTGGGATGGTGTTTGCGGTGTCTAGTTAGAGTTGTGTTAATAGTACGTTGTAAGGTGTGCAAGTCAGCTTGTGACCACTTAATAATTCCGAATGAATAGGTTAGGACGGGTATTACATAGGTGTTAATGGCTTTAATTAAATTGCGTGAAGTAAGTTGTGATTTAAGGATAATATTTAATCTCTCCCTAAATTTATTTTTAAGACTACATTTTGTTTCTTTTTGTTCTATTTGTCTTGACTGCTGAAATCCTAGGTATTTGTAGGTATCGTGTGCTTCCATTGTTTGTATTTCTTTTCCATTTTCCAGAATATAAGAGCTATTATCAGATGCGGTTCTACCTATTACATTTATTTTGCATTTATCTATTCCAAATTGCATATGAATATCGTTAGAAAATGTTTGGGATATGTCGACCAGTGTAAAAAGGTCAAATTTGTTTGAAGCGTACAGTTTAATATCATCCATATACAGAAGATGTGATAGTATATGATGACTTTTGTTATTTGTTAACCTATAGCCAACCGCAGAATCATTTAGGAGAACAGAAAGAGGGTTAAGAGCCAAACAAAACCACAGTGGGCTTAGTGCATCTCCTTGAAAAATTCCTCTTTGAATGGAGATTGGTTCAGAAATGTGGGTAGTGTTGTTTTGCTTCAAACATAAAACTGTTTGCCAGTTTTTCATTGTACTCTCTAGGAATGTTATAATAATTGGATGAATTTTGTATATGTTTAGGACTTCTAGAAGCCAGCTATGGGGTACTGAGTCGAAGGCCTTACAATAATCAATATACATGGTGTGTAATTTTTTTTTGTTATTTAGAGCTTGTTTCATTGCTACTGCATCAATTATTAATTGTTCTTTGCAGCCCTGACTTAGGATCCTACATCCTTTTTGTTGCTCAGTCAAGATGTTGTTTGATTCTAAGAAGGAATAAACACTTTTGCTAATACAAGCAGTCATTATCTTATAAATAGTCTGTAGGCAGGTGATTGGCCTGTATTTTGCTGGGTTGCTTGTATCATTCAAGTCTTTAGGAAGCAAGTAAGACTTTCCATGAGTAATGTATTGTGGCATTGTATGAGGTGATTGGATGAATTGGTTAATGTAATTATGTATGTACGGATGTGCAGATGTAAGTTTTTTATACCAAAAATTATGAATATTATCAGACCCGGGACTTTTCCAGTTATGCGTTTTCTCAATAACTTTTTTAAATGTATCTATGGGAATCATTTCGAAACTCATTTCCAGGTGATTTATTTTTTGCTTAATTTTATCGATCCATTTCGCGTTTTCGTTGTGTCGTACAGATTTTCCCAATATGCCTGTCCAATACTCTCGCATAGATTCTATAGATGGTGTTGTTACGGACGAATTATTTGTATGCCCCTGATGATGTGTTAAAGATCTGTAGAAATTCTTCTCATTAGTTTTAAATTGTGCATTTTGTAATTTTCGTTTTGAACATGTGGTGTATCTTGCAAGTCTACTTGCCTTTACGTTAAGTTTTTGTTTAAGTGTGTCTAGGAACTGAGTTAAATCGGTGTTTGGGTTTTCATATTGTGCGTGAATTTGATACCTATCTTTTATATTTTCTACTGCTGCGATAAGCCTCCTGCTCCTACATCCTGCAATATAGTGGCTTAGTTGACCTATATCTGCCCTAAGTTTGACTATTTTTGTTTCCAACCTAATTTGCCATGAGGGTTTACAACGTGAATTACTGTTTTGCCGTGTCTCAATCTTCGTACCGTTACTAATTGCAGCTGTATAGGCTGCTACGTAGATGAGTGTTTGAAGAGATGCGTAATCTATGTCTGAATTTAAATATTTAGCTAAAATTTTAGAATTTATTTCATCTACTATCCAAGAAAATTTGCGAGAAGTTTTCTGTTTTGGGATATAAGGCCTCGATATCGGGTCAGTGTCTTTAAATTGTTTTAGAGTCTCCTTGAAATTTTGTTCTATTTTCTGTGGAGTTATATTGGATTTTTGTAATGAAATGAGTATTTTCGACCGGTGTGTGGATGTTTGTTTATTTTGTGAAATACTAGTTGTGGCAGAGTGCGTCAAATAATTAGACTTAGTTTGATGTGTAGTTTTATCTAATAAATATCCTGGACTTACTCTAGTTTCTGCAATTGGGGTAAATTGTCTAGTGTTCCATGTTTGAATATCAGTATAAGTGCCTTCTGCGTGTATTAGAGCTGGTGTTTGAACATGAATCGGAAGTGTGTGATCTGTCTGTTGTATGTCTATCGTAATAGGTGACATTATGTAATCGCTAGATTGCTGAAGTTTTAGTTGTTCTCTTTCTTCCGGTGGAATACGGTTATTGCGTTTAATAACTCTTACTTGGTCTGATAGTCTCTGCTCTGAGATGAAATGTAGGTCTGGATATAGTGTAATAAATTCTTTATGCAACAGCGGCCGGTAAGCTGAGAGATCACTTTCATTGTTGGTAACTTTGTAGTAACACTTCAGAAGTGTCCGGTTTACTGTATCAGACCAGTACATTCTTTGCCTACTTTTGCCTAATTTTGTCTTTTCGGGTCTCATACTTGTAACTATATTGTTGGTAAGGTTACTTTGTGTAGAGTTAACGCTAAGTTGGTTATTTATATTAATATGTGGAATATGTGTTTGGGTATGTTGTGTCTGTGTATATTGTGTTTGACTTGGTGTAGTTTTCTGTACTTCTTGTTTTATCTCATCGAGTTCTTTCAGAGAGAGGAGTTTGTTGTTTATGATACTCCTTTTTTGGTCTCCAATTCTTTGACGAGTGACATTCATGTGCGGGAATTTTTCACTAAACCTTTTATGTAATTGTTCTAGATATTTTTTGCTATTAGTTTCTAGTTTAATTTCGAGATAAGTGCGCCATATAAACCTGTTCATTTCATTGGTCCAATGTTTACGCGCACGTTTGGTGGTATCAGCAGTGGGAACAAGTGTAGTAGCTTTTGCTTCTTGCTCAACACTAACTGACATTGGTGATGTTGATGAAGAACTGCATGAGGATGGGCTTTCGAATGATGGAGATGATGAACTGGAGGATCGCAAGATTGGTGATGTTGATGAAGAACTGCATGAGGATGGGTTTATGAATGATGGGGATGATGAGCTGGAGGATCTCAAGATCCTATTGGTGGATAATATGGGTGATGACGGATATGAAATGTCGTTCCGCTTGAATGTGGTCTTAGCGGGGAGATCCTCTGTAGGATGAAGCTGATTTAGATGTTGGTCTGCAACAGTAATATACTGGGCAGAACTTTGCGATACGGCGCCCCCCCCAGATACGATGGGGCTGCCTGAGCCTGCTGGCCCAGGGCGGGATTCCCTCTCCCGAGGACCCGCCTGGGGAATTTGTCTGTTCCTAAGACGCATCGCATATTTTATTACTAGCGCACCGTTGGTCATTGGTAGGTAAATAGCAAAAAGCTGCCAATGTCCGCCCCTCACGTGGCAACAGATGTTCGTGCCGGACGTGGTGATAGACTTATGAGGGGCTTATTATTATTATTATTATTATTATTATTATCTTCACGCCGGCTCCCTTGCGGGGTAGGCAGAGAGAACTGAGTGCCACAAGGC
>DWLK01000007.1:0-12360 GCA_018245215.1 Celaenorrhinus cf. opalinus JZ-2019 | reverse complement strand
TTATTTATTTATTTATTTATTTATTTATTTATTTATTTATTTATTTATTTATTTATTTATTTATTTATTTATTTATTTATTGCACATGCTTCAAATACAATGGTCTTAAAAATTAATAGTCGTCAATGCATGGACCCTGATAGGGCGTTGCAATACAAAAGAGTTAAAACTAAATAATAAATTGATTACGTCAATAAAATTACATTACAATAACATTAAAAATAAATTGGATAACATTTATAGAGATTTCAAAAACATTCATAAGTTAAGAACATTTTATACATTAAAATTAAAATTTTAATAATACATTAATAAATTAGTCAATTTTTAATTTATAACGACTGCATTTAAATTACAATATGTCCATGTTCCTATGTCAATAAGTTAATTATTAATCAAAAAATTCTTGTATCGAGTAATAACATTTTGATATTAAATATGATTTTAATTTGTTTATAAACTTATGTATGGTATCAGCAGATTTTATTTCCATCGGTAGTTTATTATATATTTTGATACACATGCAGTATGGTCCAGATGCATACATATCTAGGTTTGATGTTGGCAAGTCTAGTTTATATGGATCGCGTCGGCTTTTTACTACACTTTTTATAAGTGGAAATAAATTCTGTTCTTTTTTTACAAATTTACACGTTTCTAATATGTAAATGCTAGGCAACGTTAAAATATTATATTCTTGAAAATATTTTTTACAGGACGTTCTTGAGTCAATATTTGCAAGTATTCTTATGCATTTTTTTTGTAAGATCAGTAACTTATTGGCGTTTACACTATTACCCCAGAGGAGTATTCCGTATTGTAGCCAGGCATGGGCATATGCGTAGTACGCATTTTTTGCTGTTTGTAAATTAGTGGCCTTTTTCAGTTGGTTAAGAGCATAAGTAAATCTCGCCATTTTATTTGACACTGTTTGAATATGAGCTTTCCAGTTAATATTATCGTCAATAATTAATCCAAGCAATCGAACGTTGTCGACGCAGTCTATTGGTGTGTTATTTATTTCAAAATTTATATTTAGTTTGCGTTTTTGGTGCGGTCTAAATTGAATTAATTTCGTTTTATTCAAATTTATTTGTAGGTTATGGTCACTCAACCAGTCGTTAACACTTTTAAAGATATCTGTTAGGGTATTGTTCAAATTTAAACTATCCGTACATGGGAACACTAGAGAGATGTCATCTGCGAATAATACACATGGGATATCTACGCTTTTTGGAAGGTCGTTAATATATATGAGGAACAGTATACATCCTAGCACTGAACCTTGTGGGATTGATTTTTTTATTTTAAGGGCACTGGAGATTTCGCTTGATATTGTGCCCGAATGGAAATCGTAATATTCTATTTCTGTATACTGAGTGCGGTTGGTCAAATATGAAGAAAACCAGTGGTGTGCAAGTCCTCTAATTCCAATCCCGTATAACTTTTCTAAAAGAATTTTGTAACTAACCCGATCGTAGGCTTTGCTCATATCCAGCAAAATTCCCACACCATATTTTCTTTTGTTAATAAAATTTAGAACGTGATTTATATATTTAAAGACTGCTAACGTAGTGGAACGATTTCTCCTAAAAGCATTCTGACTCTCGTCTAAAATGTTGTATTTTTCACAGAAAGAATATAAACGTTTTGACATCACTGACTCAAAAATTTTTGAAAAGGTAGGCAAAAGAGCTATTGGGCGATAATTGTTGCAATCAGTTTTATTTCCTGTCTTGTGAATTGGTTTGATTTTTGATATTTTTAAGTTGTCCGGGACTACGCCTTTTGAAAGGGATTGGTTAATTAGTAAAGTAAGTGGTTGGGTTAGCTCTTGAGCGCATTTTTTCACAAGGATAGGTGGTATTTCGTCATATCCGTAACTATATTTTCCTTTTAATTTTGTAATTATTAAATGTACTTCATTTGGTTCGACTGGTCCGATATAAATTGAATTTTCTATGGGGTTTTTGACTGGCCGTCCGCAAGGGCAGTTATCGCTGCCACCAATGTTAAGAAAGAAGTTATTAAAGTGATCTGTTATCTTGCTAGGATTTTCTATAATATTTTCCTCAATTTTTAGCGTTATATTTTTTTTACATTTTTTAGGCAATTTGTTTGTTTGTTCTTTTATTATCCTCCACATTGTTTGTGTAACGTTTGTTGACTTTTTAATTTTTTTAATGTAGTATAATTTTTTAGATTTTATAATAGTGTTTTTTAATAATTTTTCATATTTTTTGTAATATCCATGTAATATTGGACTGTTTGTTTGTAATGTTAATAGTTTTAATAATCGTTTATGCTTACTTGAAATTTTTATACCGCTTGTTAACCACGATTTTTTGGTTTTCGGTTTTAATTTTATTTTTTGTTTTGGAATAAAACTGTTAAGCTTGGTTTCTATATATGTATGAAATATGTTATAATTTTGGTTAACGTCCTTGTCATTAGAGATTAGTTGAACCCAGTTGATCTGTTTCAGATCATTTCTAAAGTTTGAAATATTTTTTTCAGTGAACAATCGTTTTTCTACGTACCAGGTGTCTCTCTGTTGGACTGAGCTAGGGGACATAGAAAATATTACTCCCGTGTGGTCCGAAAACCCGTATTCTTTCAACATTACACTATAATTTTCATTTTCAAAATTGGAAAAAACTAAATCTATACATGTTGCGCTGGTATTAGTTATTCTGGTTGGTATTTTTACTAACTGGTGAAAGTTATAACTGTTCATTATATTTGTAAGTTGTTGGGTTTGAGTTGTATTTTCTAAAATATTAATGTTAAAGTCGCCGCCTATTACTATATTTTTTGTAACATCTTTAATGGTTAAAGCTTTCAATAGTTTATCTAAACAGCTAAAAAATATATCTGGGCTTCTATTTTTATTCGGCCAGTATAAAACTACAATAAGAAGGCTGTGGTTAGTTAGTACTATTCCACATACTTCAAATATGTATTCGACCGACATACTTGATATATCCGGCCGTTCGACGTAGGTGATGTTTTCCTCGACGAATATGCATACGCCACCACCATCATATTTTTGACGGCAGTAGCTCGCTCCACAAATATATTGGTTTAAATACAACAAGTCTCTTTTTGTATCGTTAATCCAAGTTTCTGTAAAACAAATTATTTTTATGTGCTTATCCTCATCCAGCGTTGCTTCTACTAACTCTCGTTTGTTTTTTAGGCTTCGTATATTTTGGAATAAAATGTTTGTATTATCGACGAAAGGTGTTTTCCCGAAATGTATTTTTATAATTTGTTTTTCCATGTTTCGATCGAAGGACTTGACTGTTTACAGTATTATAGTCGTAAGAGGTATGAGGAGCTGAGTGTAACGAAGCGTTGTATGCCACTTGTTGGGAAGAATGTGGTTGATCGATTGACGTTTTTTGTGTTGTAATTATTTCGTTGTCTGGATTAAATTCTTTTCCTTCAATAAAAAGTATATGGTTCTTTATAATTGCATGGAGGCCCTTTTTACGCGCTTCAATCATTTTAGTTCTTAGGTTTTTTTGCTTCATTAAAGTTTCCCTATCACAATATTCAGTGATTGCTAGTCCAGTATTCACTAAATTACGTTTATTATGCAGTAAATATTGTGTCATTTTTTTGCTTAACAGCTCTATGCATAGTGGTCTTCGGTAACCTCTTTTACCCAGCCTTGTTATTTCTTCTATATACCCTGTTAAGTTAACTGAGAAAAGTTCATAAAAGAGAGATATAATTCTGTCGTGAAGCTCTACTTCACTTTCGTATTGGTATTCTTCGAGGCCTAGGAGTATGACTTTTTTATCTTTATTTTGAATTGTATTTCTGGCCTCTATATCTGTTTGGGTATTTAAGTTCTGAACTTGGGATTGGATACAATTGATCCACTTTTGTAACTTACAACTTTCGGTTTCTAACGCTTTAATTTTTATGTGTAATGTTTTTATTTCATCCTGATCACCAGGTACTACATTTCCTATTTTCCCTTTTACTTTATTTTCCACTCTGTTCAGAACATTTTCGATTTCTGTTTTTATTATTTGTGTTAGGTTTGGGATTATGGATAGTCTAAATTTTTCTAATTTAGTGTCAAGGAGCTTTTCTATTTCCTTTATTATAATTTCTGTTTGTAGTGTTCCTTGGGAACACTTGGGAACACAGGTAATTGAGGGGTTTAAGGTACTTGCGGAAAGTGTATCACCTATAACACTCGACTCGTCTTCCGATTCCGTATATTGTTTATCTTTTGTTGTCTTTAAATATTTGTTTCTAATTGACACGTTTGATAACTCGTCTCTCGGAGAAAGAGCGCATGAGATTGTGTCTGACGCCATCTGGTTGGTGGTTTTGTCACTATTTGTATTAAATCGGTTCATTGTGTAGTGAAAGCTAAGACCTCCAGTTAATTAATTCTGAAGTGTCCGCAAGATGGCATCCATCAACTTGTACCTACTTCTTGAAATAGATGTCGCTGTTATACAGTTACAAGTATAGATCTTGAATTTGAATTTCTTAACGTTAAATTATTGTAAGAAGTTTATGATTTTGTTGATATTTACTCACTGTTCCAATATTTGCGAAGGTACTTTATAGTGATCACTCGAGAACGTTCAAATTAGTAGGTTTATATATTGATTAGTATGTAAAACACAGTTTATTTGTACTAAACACGTCAGTTATTTTAGAGACTATTTTTCTCATTTGTCACAATGTTCCGCCTTTAGATAACACTTCCAGACAATTTTTACTAATTATTTCACCGTTTAAAACAAAATTCACTCACTTTTAAACTATATCTGATTTTTCAGCAATTTTATTATACAGAGCTAGTGTTTACCGTGGCACAGCGCCATCTGCCATCCAGTTATATGTTACATCACAATTTCAAAATACCCAATGCTTCCATAAACTTATAATGTTTTACTGCTCCTAGACCCTTTGTCAACAAATCGGCTGGCATTTCGTTTGTAGGTAAATAATTGACATATAATTTACCACTATTGACAACCTCTCTTACAAAATGATGTTTAACATCAATATGTTTTGACCTATTGTGACACTGATGATTTGTGACCATCTTTAATGCACTTTGATTGTCACAATTCAACCTGATTGTTACAAAAGATCCAGTTAACTCACACAATAATTGACTTAAATGTATTGCTTCCCTGCAAGCTTCAGAAAGCGCAACATATTCAGCCTCGGTGCTAGATAAAGCAGTCACTCTCTGTTTTCTGCTTTGCCAAGAAACAGCTGTGCCTGACATTACAAAGCAAAAACCAGTGTAAGACTTTCTGTCCGAGCTGTCGCTTGCCCAATCAGCATCGACAAATCCCTGTAAGCTTTCACCTTTACTACTAAACTTTAAACAATACATTTTAGTTCTCTTTAAATATTTAAGAATTCTTTTAGCATAATTAAAGTGCTCAACATTGTAACAAGTATTGAATTGGCTCAAATAACTAACTGAGTAAGAGATATCAGGTCTTGTCATAACAGCTAGATACATAAGACAACCTAAGAGTTTTTGGTAACTAATTCCTGGTGTACATTTTTCTGCTTTTGTTACATTTAATTTACTCTCTATAGGAGTGTCAGCAGTTCTACAGTCAGTCATATCAAATTTCAGCAATAACTCTTCTATGTACTGTTGTTGATCTATAGTTATCTCATACTTATTACAATCTTTGTAAACATTGACATTCATACCTAGATAATGCTTAACCTCACCTAAGTCTTTGATTTCAAATTCAGAATTTAAAATACACTTCAGCTTATCAGTTTCCTTTATACTATCCGAAAAGATCAAAAAATCGTCGACATACAGTGCTATAATTATTTTTACATTGTTACATAGCTTTGTAAATATACATGGTTCTTGTGTACAATTCTTAAAATTATTTTTACACAAAACATCTTTTACTCTCTCATACCAAACTAAGGCGGATTGTTTCAACCCATATACTGCCTTATGGAGTTTTAGAACTTTCCCTGTCATTTCAGATGCATAGCCTTCAGGAGCACACATATAAATATCCTCTTTTAAATTACCATTTAAGTAAGCAGTTTTAACATCTAATTGAGTGATGTCTAGTCCCAGTTTTACACTTAGCGCAAACAATAGTCTCAATGTCGAGTGACGCACTACAGGTGAAAAGGTTTCGTCGTAGTCCAGTCCCTGTCTTTGGGTAAAACCCTTAGCAACTAGTCTTGCCCGATATTGTACTCCACTATCACTTTTTAACTTTTTCTTCAACACCCACCGACACTTCACTATTGTAGCACCTTTTGGGGGATCAACGAGCTCAAACACTTCATTTTTTCGGAATGACTCCAACTCGTCATCCATTGCCTGCCTCCATTGGATACCTTCGGGACCGCTCAACGCTGCTGCCACTGTCAGCTCAGGATCTGTTGTAGCCAATAAGCTCGAATTGTACCTTTTAGGCTTCCTTCTCTCCCTTATTGGTCTGTCCAAGGCCTGGTATTCTGGTTCTGGTGACATAGTTGGACTGCTGCATGTTGATGACGATTCAGGGACATATGTCTCATCTGCATCAGCTTCATAGAACGTTATCTGTGATGATTCACTGTCAGAATTGTCCTCAATATCTGACTCTAATCGTTCATGATGGCTACATTCCCCCACTGAACGATCATTTTCCATAGGAACAGGCAGTGTTTCTTCCACACACCATGTCGCTTCAGTAGCTGCAGATATTCCTCCTGATGCAGTGGTCTCCATCACCACTACATCTCGGCTGGTAGTAACCTGGTTTTTGACTGGGTCATAAACTCTGTAGCCCTTTACATGTTCCGAGTAACCAACAAGAATATGCTGTTGGGCTTTCTTGTCCCATTTGGTCCTCCTCTCCTTTGGGACATGTACCATTACTGGGCTGCCGAAGATCCGTATATGACTCAAAGTGGGTTTCTTCCCATACCACATCTCATATGGCGTTCTGTCATTAAGACCTGATACTATAGACCGATTTTTCAAGTAAACTGCCGTGGATACTGCTTCTGCCCAAAATTTCTTGTCTAACTTAGCATCAAATATCAAGCATCTTGCTTTCTCAACTATTGTTCTGTTATTTCGCTCTGACATGCCATTTTGTTCAGGCGTATAGGGATTTGTTTTCTGGTGTACAATGCCAAATGATTTCAAAAAATCCTCCATTTGCTTCGAACAATATTCTCCACCATTATCTGTGCGTAGAATTTTAACATTAGCATTTTTCTGTTTCTCCACCATAGCTTTAAACTCTCGGAAGTACTTAAATACCTCATTCTTTTCTTTCATGAAGTAGACAAATGACATTCGAGTGTAATCGTCTACAAAAAGAAGAAAGTACCTTGATAATCCAATAGATTTTGTTTCCATTGGCCCACATACATCAGAATGCACTATTTCCAGCACTTTCGTAGCTCTTGTGCCTGTAGGGAATGGCAGACGCGACTGTTTGCCCTCGCAGCAAACTACACAATTGGATTTTGTCACTTCATGACTATCTGCATAGCTAACACCTTCCACAGCGCCATTTTTCATTTTGTTTAGATCATTCGTATTTATGTGACCCAACCTCCTGTGCCATAACAGAGTACTGTCTCTAGCCAGTAAACATTTAGTTTTTAATGATATAGGACATAAATCCATTTTGTATACTCCTTCAACTAGGTTAGCAACGGCTACCAATTCCTTCTTTGAATTGTATATCATACATTGATTGTCAGAGAATGAAACAGTGTTGTTGTTTTTGATCAATTGACTCACTGACAACAAGTTTGTTGTTAGGTTAGGAATACACAAAACATTCTTAACTATTATGTCATATCCTTGCCGCGTAGAAATTTTTACGTTTCCTTCACATGATACTTGCAATTTATCATTATTTGCAATCATGATTTCTGGGCATGTCTGCGGACTTGAAACATCTTCTAACCAATCTGCAATAGCAGTCATGTGGGCACTAGCTCCCGAATCCACGTACCATTCGTCTTTACTATATTTAGCACTAAGGAAGACAGCACTAAAAGCGTTTGAAGTTTTATTTTTGTTTGATTCTTCTAACAATGGACATTGATTCCTATAATGCCCCGGTGATTTGCATTTATAGCAGGTTATGTTTTTATTTCCATTCTGAATGGTCTTGCTATGTTTAGACTTAACCCATTTTGACGCAAATGCCGATTCAGTATTCTGCGTTTCGTTCGATGTCATTCCTTTTTCCATAGACTCTAATGGCTCCGAATCTAATAACTTTGTCTTGATGACATCAGCTGTAATTGCAATACCGCAATGCTCGATGGCCATAATCATGGGCGAAAAACGTTCTGGTAAGCCTGCAAGCATTAATGACCCAATCCATTGATCGGTTATTTCAAAACCGGTTCCGCTTAATCTTTGCGATGTTTCCACAATTTGAGTCACGTAGGTGGTCATATTTTCGCAATTTTCTCGCCGTATTGAAATCAAGTGACGCAATAACGAAATCTTCCTCGAAAAACCTGAGTCGTCAAACAGGGATCTGAGTTTATCCCACAACTCTTTCGAAGTCGTTGTCTTCTTGATGTGTACGTACAAAGCCGGATCGATGGTTAGACACAATTTGGCACGTGTCTTAGCATCGTCTTCAGGTTTTATTTCCTGTCCAATAACTGGCTTCGCACAATGTAACATGCCTTCCAAAACGAGCACATTTTCCACCGCGAATGTCCACTCATCATAGTTCTCTCTGCCCTTTAGTTTAGGCACACTGGCTAAATAGTTCGTCGACATCTTGCACTATTTGTCTTGCACAACGCGATCGTGTTCAAAATAAATATGCGATAATCACTATTCTAACTAATAAATAACTGCGATTAGCGTGATAGCCCATAACCTTTTAATAAAACACGTCAGTTATTCAGTGTAGACAATAGAATAGTTTTATTCCCTTTTTGACACAATGACAAGCAAACGTTTAGTTCACATTACATAGCCTAGTTGGCGCTAGTTGGTATATTTTGATACAGTTACAACACCCCCACTTATCAAAATAAAGTAAACATATTTATAAGAGTAAAATAAAGTTATATGTTACATCACAATTTCAAAATACCCAATGCTTCCATAAATTTATAATGTTTTACTGCTCCTAGACCCTTAGTTACAACATTCTTGAGTTTTCAGAAAAATATTTTGAACTTAAGAATCATTCTCTTGACAAGTTGTGACAAGCTCATATCGCGACGTACATAATAAAGTTTCTATATTTGAGACGACTTGTAACAAAGTTGTTGTTTGTTAAATAACAAGACGATTTTAAAATGAGTGAAGAAACATCAGAAGTAAATTTATTAGAGATGCAGATCGAGAAATATTGCGATAGTAATGATAGTGTAAGTGGTGTGAAATCTAAAACTCTAAAAAAGAAGTCGGCTAAGTCATCTAGTAAATTTTGTGAATTTTTTGAGTTATCCGATGAAAAAGCCGATATTTCTGGTGTATGTAAAATATGTGCAAAAAGTAAAAAAATTACAAAAATTAAAATGAAAAATAGAAATACGTCAGGTCTTCGAAAGCATTTATCTGCGGCGCATAAGAAAGAATTTTTTCAATTATTTCCGCAAAGTGTACCGTCGATAAATATTGGCAACTATTTTAAATCAGCAGCAGGCCCAGTAAGTAGACTTGTAATATTCAAATTCAAATTATTTTTAATGTTAATTTAAGAATGGTTGTTGTGTACTTGTTCATTATTTTTCTTTATAACAAAAGTATAAAATTTGATTTATGAGACGAAGTTTACTTTTTCTTCTAAATAATTTTTAGCTATTATTTTCTTCCCCTTAGTTGTATTTACTTTAAGAGGACAAGGATTGAGAAAATGATTTTAGTTTTCCCAAACTACAGTGTTTCGCATTATATATACGTTTTACTTTACAATTATTTTAATAACATTAATTTATTTTCAATTCAACACACGTCTTTCGGTAATTCCATTTCTATACTTTATGAAAACTATATCCGGAAAAATTTTTATTACATAATTTTTTTTTTTTACTAAAAAATACAATACTTCAGCTTTCTTTACTTTATTTTAAAAATATCGTTTTGCAGTTGACATAGAAATAAACAATTTTTTTTTTAAATATAGTAACTAATTTTTAATCAAAATGGAAATTTTTGAAATTATACAAATATCGTGATAAATAAGCAGACAAAAATTCTGTAGGAAAATTAAATTGATTAATTTTACGTTTTTATGTATTTTTAATACTTAAAATCATTAGGTAAAGTTATTTTGCAGTACAAATATTAGAATATATTCTGGACAGTAGGCTATTTTAAAATTTGTGGCTTTTCGTTACCATTTTCTTTATTTGACATTTTACCTTTTTCTACCTAATCTATCTAAAAATTCTACCTGAAGTTTGTATACCATACATATAGTAGTAGTACTGTTTCTTTGGGTTTTATGGTATTTACAAATAGGTTTATGAAAGGTACGCCAGTACCTGAGAAAAAATAAATATCTAAGAAATTCGAAACACTTAAATTTATCATTTTTAATTAATTTTAAAGCAAATGAGATGAATTTTAATTTGATATCAGAACTTTTTATTTTCTGTGGGTGTTATATGTATTAAAAGAAACCTGATTAACTATTTAAGAATGATATCAAATAAATACTTATTGATTGGAGTAATTTCAAATATACTGTAAGAAAAAAATTTTGTGTAGCTTTTATATTTAACTCAAGAACGCTGTTTATTAATATAAATATTCGGTTTCATTCCATTGATAGGTTTACGACTTTATTTCAGGCATTTTGAAAAGATTCCGATAATAATCAATTATATAAATATTTAGATAAATAGTTTGTGATACATCATACGTATTAAATAAAATTCGAAGAAATTTACAAAAAAATATCAAGAAAACTAAGAAAATTTATAAAAATAGTTAATATTAATAAATTCATAAATCGAAAATTTACTAATCAATTAAAGAAAAATATTATTTATTGAAAAATACATTTGAAAATCAAATTATTTTTTTCAATTTGATTATTAAACGTAGAAAATTTGAAAATTCATGATTGAATCATTTTTTATTCATCTAAACTGATTACATATTTCTCTTAGTATGTAACTAAATTAATATCTGGAGGACTTTCTTTTATCGTATTTGTTAAAATGAAAAAAGTTCTTTACTTTTTCAAAATGAAATGATTAATATGTATTTTAAGAAAATCAGTTATGAAATTCTTCAAAAATAAGCAAACACATCCGAACATAATCAAATAAATTTACACAAGTACATCATAATGAAGCAAAGTTATTTAAATATGATTTATATACATTAAATTGTCACTATTGTTGATAATTATATCAAGCTATGTATTTTTGTACGTATTTTATAATATGTAATTTAATAAACTGTGTTTAAGTAAAGAAATTAAATTGAACCAGTGGCTTCTAAAAGTATTTAAATACTTATTTTAAAGTATTGTAAAACTTATGTACTTATATAGGTTTTGTTTTAATTTCAGGGCTTTTCTAAAGATAAAAATTTTACGACCGCTACAGTAGATTGGATTTCAAAGAAATATCTTCCATTTTCATTTTTTGATGATAAAGATACTCAAGATTATTTCCGAATGATTGACCCAAATATTAAAATTCCTAGTAGGTTTACTATTCGCCGAGAAGTAGGAAAAAGATTCAAACAACTTCAAACGTTGGTTAAAGACCAATTGAACAAATGTACATCAAAAGTCTCTTTCACCATTGATGGTTGGACATCGATTGCCAATCGATCGTTTTATGGCATCACCATTCATTTTATTGATAATGAATGGAATTACCAATCTATGGTTCTCGATTTTGTAGCATCACATGGAAAGCACACGGGTTACGATATCGCTCAAATTTTTTACAAGTCAATCGTAGAGTTTGGCTTAACAAGCAAAATTCAAGGCATTACTGTCGATAACGCTTCTGCAAATACAAAATTTATGGAGGAATTACAAAAATTGCTGCCTGATTTTGATGCGAAAAACCAACATTTTCGCTGTATGGCCCATATTTTGAACTTAGGTGTCCAAGACTTGATGAAAAGCTTGGCACTTAATAGCAATTTCGACGATATCAACAGTGAAAATCGTACTGACACTGACAGTGAATGTGAAAGTGATGATGCTGAAGATGTGAGTAGCGATGAAGAAATGGATAGTGAGCATGACAATCGGGACCATAGAAATCACGACATTCTAGATTCAAGCACATCCATCACGAAAATTCGTTCAATTTTCACTAAAATAAGAAGAAGTGAAAAATTGAACAAGAGGTTCCATTCAGCTTGTGAAACTG
>DWLK01000006.1:0-12874 GCA_018245215.1 Celaenorrhinus cf. opalinus JZ-2019 | reverse complement strand
TCGTACTAGGGGCGACCCGCCTTATATAGTCTTCCCCTAAGTACCGAAATTTGTTCCCGAAATTGAAGCCTAAAGCCGGGTCCAGACATGTATCATTTGCCCGATCCGATCACCGTATCCGTATCTGCGTATTGTATCAAGCCCCGTATCAAGTTGTGGACGCCTCCAATTTGCTCCGTATCCGTATCTTCGCAATAGTCATGATCGCGTATCAAATTGCCCAGTTCAATTTCTGCTCTCGATCAAACATGTCGTCGCAGTTGGTTGAAATGTACGAGAATTTAGCAATTTCATGTGCCTGTTTTATTGTCATTCACAACATTCTAACCTCAAAACCAAAACAGAGACGATGGTGGCAAACGGAATTATTTAGAAACAGAAACAGACTTGGAGGAAGAGCTTTGATGAGAGACCTAAGATTTCAACACATAAGTGGTAAATACAAAAACTTCACCCGTATGGCACCTAGTGACTTCGAATATT
The DNA here is from genome assembly GCA_018245215.1 of Celaenorrhinus cf. opalinus JZ-2019. Lineage (NCBI taxonomy): Eukaryota > Metazoa > Arthropoda > Insecta > Lepidoptera > Hesperiidae > Celaenorrhinus > Celaenorrhinus cf. opalinus JZ-2019. The sequence continues at coordinate 12,391 of DWLK01000006.1, read as the reverse complement.
TGATAAATTTGATTGGCCACAAAATTAAAAAAACGGATACTACATACAGGAAAGCAATTTCTGTTGAAGAAAGATTAAGTATCACTTTGAGATTTTTAGCCAGCGGAGATTCCTATACAAGCCTACAATATTTATTCAGAGTTTCGAAACAATCGATAAGTGTTATAGTGCCAGAGACCTGTCAAGCTATCGTGGAGGCATTAAAAGACAACATCAAGGTAGGATATTTTTTATTATAGAAATAATTATTGATCCATGTCATCAATTATTTATAAGATTATAAACAATTATTGTTTATTACTAATAATTGATGTCATGGATCAAATCACGAAAAGAATCTTCGGAATCCATTGACGAATCATCCACTTGAGTCACTGGAGAATGTGCTTGATTTTCAGTCATGTACGGGGTTAAACTTTGTGCTCTGTTTGAATAAGAAGAATTTACAGACATTTGTGGAGTTGTAGTCTCAGCCATGGGATATGTAGATGCCGGAGTGGAGTACCCGCGCTGATATTCATATTGTCCACAATCAGCGTTATATAGGATGTTGTTTATTTGATGTTCCACAGTCATGTAGGTTTGCTTGGAATAACCCCTAAATTTGCCTGCCAAATAATTAGCGTATAGCTGATACTGGTCTAATCCAGTAGCAGGTGCAGTCGAAGCAGTAGCTACCGCTTTAGCAGCCGAAGCTGATGATGTCAGCAAATCAAATGCCGATTGCAACATTGGGTTCTGGTTCGCGACGTATTTTCTCTTTTTCGGAAGTGGAGATTTGAATTGCGATTTTGATGAATTCTTTGCATTATCGGTTGTTTTGTCCGATTCAGTGCTCGCGGTGGAACAGGGTTGTTTATCTTGTGACTGATCATGATCTTCACCTATGTCGTCATTTTCCTCATTTTCAGATGTATTATCCTTCAAAGCGCGGTCTTGGCCTTCCTGCAAGCAAAATAAAATAATTATAATATATTTGTTACAGATGCCTACATCGCATCAAGAATGGGAGGAAATTAGTTCCGAGTTTCAAAACTGTTGGGATCTTCCACACGTGGTTGGTGCTATGGACGGGAAACACATCATGTTGCAGGCACCTTTCAATAGCGGATCGGAGTTTTATAATTATAAACAATTTTTTAGTATTGTTATGTTCGCTTTAGTTGATGCTTCATATAAATTTATATTTGTCGATGTAGGGAGTCAAGGGAGAATTTCCGATGGAGGTGTATTTAATGATTCCATTCTCAAGGAAAAAATTTCAAACAACTCATTAAATCTTCCATCTCCGAAACTATTAGAAGGAACGAATAGCATTATACCATACTATTTTGTAGCAGACAGTGCATTCCCGTTAGGTATCCATATTATGAAGCCATATCCAGGTGTACATCCTAAAGGATCATTAAAAAAAACATTTAATTATCGATTATCAAGAGTTCGACGAGTGGTTGAAAATGCTTTTGGCATTTCAGCTAGTGTTTTTAGAGTACTACGAAAGCCAATGCTACTCCAACCTGAAACGGCACAACTGATTGTGATGACAATATGTCATCTTCACAACTTCTTAATAAAAAGTACTAATTCTGCTAAAATTTATGCACCACCAGGTAGTATTGATAGTGAAGTAAAAGGGTCAGTAACAATGGGAAGATGGCGTCTCGAAAATAACGATATAACTTCATTATTGCCTATCACGAATACCCCACGCAGACCTTCTTTGTCGGCCCAGGTAATGAGGGATAAAATTGCTGAATATTGCTGTACAGTCGGAAAATTATCATGGCAAGATCATATGAATTAGACTTAAAGGCCGTAGCATATGCCGCCGCGGCAACCACATGGTGTCTCCTAATATTTTTTTATTTTTTTTTTTGAATCAAAATAATTAAAGTTAAATGTAATAAATGTGGTTGTGCTGAAGATACTCACAGTATTAATTCTCGGGCGAGGCTTGTTTCTGTCCATCAGAAATTGCAAATATTTGAAAGCGAACCAAGAAGACTGGTATACTTCATCAGCTCCTATAATTTAAAATTATGCAATGACTACTACTACGATATAGAAATAAGTATAACTATTCTAATCCCATCACATTCAGAGTAAAGTTTTTAATTTCTGGCTTTTTCTGGTATTAGTGTGTAGTTAAATTAAAAATAATAATAACATTTTTTTATAATGTGTTTATGTTTTGTAATTTCATTTAATATGTATTTTACTTTTATATCCATATAGTAAAAAGCCTAATCTAAGATTAAAGATAAATAAAGAGGAATAATAATAAAATATCAATTGAGTTTTCATGAACGGGTACGAGTAGAGTGCGTGCAAAATAATGCCACTCTGTTCGCCGACCGGGGAGGGGAGGGCGGGCGACTTGTGCGAACTTCACAAACCGGCATAGATTTTGCACGCACTAGCAGTATCTACTTACCTTTTCCTGTTGTGCTGGTTTTAGCGATTTTTGATTTTTCACGGCGAAGGGCAGCCAACAAATAATCCATCTTTTTCTTCAATTCGCCAACTGGACACTCCATTTCGACGGAGAGTTCATCCCAGGCCTCCTGCTTCAGATTCCTGTTGTAATAGCTTTTGTGGCTGGGGTCCCATAATACTTGCTTTTCTTTATAGGCCTCGATAAATTTAATAACATTTTCATTGTTCCAATTCATTGTTTTTACTTCACGGCAAGGACTGAAAATGACGCGCACGTGCAACCGACCGAGCGTCGCGAGTGACGCGTCCAGACTGACCCACGTGCGTATCAGTATCACCTTTGATGATCGGACAAAAACCGACACGACATGGGACGGGCCGTATCATAACGGCGTATCGAGATCCCGTATCATGATACGTATATCATTACCCGTCCACATATGCGATCATGATACGCGTCGACGATACGGATACGGTGATCGGATCGGGCAAATGATACATGTCTGGACCCGGCTTAAGGGCTTGTACACAAAACTGCGATGCGACGCGATGCGAATTCGCAACGCAAAAAATTACGACACGAATTGCTGCGATGCGATTTCGTGCGGCAAGGCGTCTCTCAGGGCGACCATTTCTTCGACGACCGTTAACCGTACTAAACGTATTTTAAATTGAAAACAGGTCGTGACATGGATCGTAAAAAGAAGTGTGCACTTTTATTATTGCTTAGGAGATACAGGAAAAAGAAACAAAGAAGATTTTGGGTTCATCCATTTATTACTATTATGAATCCCGTTGGAAACTATTTTCTTCTAAAATATAAAGCTTTGAAAACCGACGAAAAAAAATTTTTCGAGTATTTTAGAATGAGCATATTTTCATTCGAAGAGCTTTTAAGTTTATTATCACCATATCTTCAGAAACAATCGTACAAGGGGAGAATTCCTGTTATGCCTCTGGAAATGATTGGCCTCACTATCCGGTAAGTAAAGTAAAACAATAATTGTTTACATTAGTTTTTATTGAGAAAAGAGTTTTTAAAATATTACAATTCATAAAATTTACGAAAAATCAAAGTCTTCTTCAGTTGAAAGTGTGCTTAATATGCTTGAGTTAGAAAAATCATTACTGGGTGAATCAATTTGATCTGGTATGTTAGATGACTGTGGACGTATCAGTGGCGTTTGTTGAGATGTCGCAAAATGTTGAGTTTGATAGCCACCCTGGTAGTTGCTATTCGGATAGTAGTAGCCATGAGGTTGATGCAATTCTGTTAAAATTTGAAGAACTCTGCTCTGAAAGATTAGAGTTTTATTGTCATCTAATCTTTCAAGTGATGGTAGAATACCTTTAAAAAAAGATATGTGTCTATTCTCAGGTTCCTTTAAAATCTTTACAATATCATCTTCAAAATTATTAACCATCTTTCGTTTTGGTGGCTGCCTTTGGTAACGTGTTTTAGATGTACCTTCTTGATTATCCTGCTCATTTTCTGAATCATTTATACTAGTAGTGGTCTCATTTTGCAAATTTTTCTTAAGAAATTGTAATTGTTTGTACAGATGGTATTCTTTTATATTTTTGGATGCAGACCCTGACCTACTTGCATCTTTGAGTTTCTTTTCATATTTATTAAAGGTATCCTTAATCCCCCTCCATCTTTGTATTACTGAATTACCTGCAAAAAAAATAGACAATATTTAATTTATTCATTTATTTATTAATCTTTATTATTCATCAAATACCAATTGTACAGAATAGGCGAACTTAACGCTAGAAGCGTTGTCTACCAATTAAATAAATTAAAATAATTTATGTATGTTTATGTCGTTTTAGGTTAGTGTTCTTTACTTTTCAAGTATGTTATATAAATTAACTTTTTTTTCTATTTATGTTACAGATTCCTAGCGACCGGAAATGAAATCAGAAATATACATTTAGATTATTATCGAGGAATAAGTACAGTTGCTAAGATAATACGAGTAGTTTGTAATGCAATATGGAAATTTTGTTTAAATGCAAACATACCAAAAATAACACAACAGCTGTTTGAAGAAATAGCTGCGGACTTTAACAAGAAAGCCAACTTCCCTAACTGTATTGGAGCCGTTGATGGGAAACATATTCGTATTCGTAGTCCCCCAAAAAGTGGATCACTTTTTTTTAATTACAAGGGCTACAATTCAATAGTTTTGTTGGCTATTGTGGACTCGAAATACAGATTCATCTATGTGGACATAGGCGCATATGGAAAGGAAAGTGACTCCACTATTTTCCACAACACGAAACTGTACGACTTACTGATGAGAGGTGATTTGCCTACACCAACATCAAGGCCGTTACCGGGCTTTCAAGAACCGGTTCCTTTTGTTTTTGTCGGAGACGAAGCTTTTTCTATTTCGAATAATGTCATGCGTCCTTATTCTGGCAAGCATTTGTCTGTTAAACAAAGAGTATTCAACTACCGTTTGAGTAGGGCAAGAAGATATGTCGAGTGTACTTTCGGCATACTGGCCAATAAGTGGCGAATATTTCACCGGCCCATTAACGTTTCATATGATTTTGCAATAGATATTGTTAAGGCTTGTTGCATACTACATAACTTTGTAATTAACCGTGATGAATTAGACACCCCTATTGAAATGATCATAGATAATTCCGAACTACAACCACTTCAACAAGGGTTGAATGTAGGTAGTCAGGTGGTAAGTGCAAATATAATTAGAAACGAATATTCGGATTACTTTACTAGTGAAGTTGGAGCATTAAGCTGGCAACTAAAACTAATTTAAGAATATACAATGCGGCTTGCATTGTTGCTCGCGTTCTAGGTAATAAGTCAATACAACAGGTACAAAAGGATCACATCGTAAAACATTAAAGTAGCTCGCTGTCGACGCCTAAACATTTGTAAACAATTTAAAGAATATTTTTTGTGCTTATATGAATAGAATGTTTGATTTGTAGGTAGTTTTAGTAAAAAGTAAAAAGAAGTTTTACTTAATAAATGTATTTGTGTACTTACCAAGTTTAGTTTTTTCATTGTTTTCTTTTTCCTCGAAATTTGGAAATAAACTTTTACACACGTCCTTCCAAGCATCTTGTTTAATGAATTTGTTTTTATAATCTTCATTACTAGTATCCCAAAGAACAGGGCGCTCCTCGATCAGTGATATTAAAAAATCAACGTCGTATTCTGTCATTTTTAAAGTACACGTCTTGCCCACACGCTGTCCCAGAGCGAACTAAAAATGGCGTCAACAAGTGTGACGCAACATCGCAGGAATGCGCGATGCGAATCAATTCGCAAGTTCTTGCGATGCGTAGAGGGAGCTCGCAGATTTTTGCGATGCGACGTCGCATCGCAGTTTTGTGTACAAGCCCTAAGGGTTCATACGCACTATGCGGGTAGCCGCATTGCGGCTAGCCGTCCGGCTGACCGCAGGATGCGGTTGCGAATGCGGCCAGCCGGATCGCGGGCAGCCGCATTCGCAATCGCAACGTGCGGTTGAAGAACCGTTGCGATTTGCGGTCATGTCGATCCATTTCAAAGATGGACGTGGAAGAAGTTGCAGCTATTTACTACATTTACACACGTTACGTAAAGAAGAAAAAACAAAGAAAGAAGTACTGGGTGCATCCTTATTTGCAAACACGAGATGAGAGCAAGCATTTTGCAATATTTTTCGAAGAACTAAAAAAATATGAAGATAAGTTTTTCGGATTTACTAGAATGAGCATAAAAACGTTTGAAGAATTATTGAACATTTTAGAAAAATTTATAACAAAGCAAGACACACAATTTCGCAATAGTATTAAACCGGAAGCAAAGTTAATAATAGTACTACGGTAAGTAAAATAAATATGTATAATTCAATTTTTATTAAAATAATGTAGGTACACATTTCAAGCATCATCGTCAGTGATGGAATTAAAAAGTTCCATATAATCACTCTCCTGAGAATTTTCGGAAATTGGCGATTGTGCATTCGTCGGATTCCGATAATCACTCTCCTGAGATTTTTCGGAAATTGGCGATTGTGCATTCGTCGGATTCCTCACAATTTCTTGAGACGTGTCTCGTCTAAACTCCAAAGACTGCACAGGCTGCGTGTAGACATTACTTCCTGAATACTGTGCCGTTTGATATCCATGATGGGTATTCCCTCGTCCAACCTCCGAGAAGTTTGTACGGTGAGAATAGGGACTATTACCAGAATAATGTGACGTTTGATATCCCCGGTAAGAATTAGGCCTTGGATAATCAATGTTCGAATAATTGAAAATCTGCGCATCTTTAATTACCTTTAAAATATCTAATTTACTTTGCAATTGCATATGTTCTGGAATTTTTTTAAATTCTTTTACTAGAGACAAGAAAAAGAGGCGATCCTCGTCATCTTCAACACTCTTTCTTTCTAAATTTCTATTCAAGGCCCCGACTAACTCTCTGCCGATAAGATCATCACTATTATTTTTCTTGTTTCTCTTTGGTGCCCATGAAGTATTTGATGGAAGTGTTTCTTCATTTTGCATAGCTGTGTTACCATCTTCATTTTCTGTAGTTACATTCCCCGTTGTGCTATTGACAGTTACAGTATCTTTTAAAAATAACAAACTATCGTAGAAAACATATGAAGTCTTTTTTTTTGCCGCTGATCCGCTCTTAGTCTCTTTCGCTTTATGGGCCTTCACAAAACAGTCGCGAATATTTCTCCATTTTTTTTGAATACTCAAACCTAAAAAAAAACATTGTTTCAGATATTTGGCGTCAGGCTGTTCATTCGCAGAATTGCATTATATGTTTAAGATTGGAATTAGTACTATCGCCGAAATAGTTCGAGAAGTATGTGCAGCTATATGGTTTTGCTTAAAAAATATATGCCTACCACAACCAACCAAAGATATGTGGCTTCAAATTGCAAATGATTTCTCTACTAGAGCACATTTTCCGAACTGTATAGGTGCTTGTGACGGAAAACATATTAGAATTATAGCACCTAACAATAGTGGATCAATGTGCTTCAATTATAAAGGATATTTTTCTTTGGTATTGCTAGCAATTTGTGACAGCAGCTACAAATTTGTGATGATTGATGTTGGAGCATATGGAAGATTCGGTGACTCAGCAATATTTCAAAACTCAAACTTTTATAAAAAAATTCAAGAGAACCGCTTGAACATTCCTGAACCAGCACCTATTTCAGGAAACAATGCAACTTGTTTCCCCTTCGTTTTTGTAGGAGACGAGGCATTTGCTTTAAGTACGAGTATGATGCGCCCTTATCCGAGAAATAATTTAAATATTACAAAAAGAATATTCAATTATAGGCTTTGTGTGGCTAGACGTTACATTGAATGTACTTTTGGCATACTCGCGAATAAGTGGCGCATTTTTCACAGACCAATTAATGTTCACATCGATTTAGTTAGTGATATTATTAAGTCTGCTTGCATTTTACACAACTTTGTAAGAGACAGAGACGGATATTCTTTTAGAGACTCATTAAGTAATCCACTAACTGAAACTATTACTCGAGATAACGTGCGAAGAAACAATAGAACTGCTTTCGGATATCGAGAATTATTTGCAGAATATTTTATGCATGAAGGGAGGGTAGAATGGCAGGATAATTACATTTAAAAAATAAAATGATTTTGATAATTACCTAGTTTTTGTTTTTCCTCCTTTGTCAATTCCGTACCGTGATAAATATGCACTAACTCTTCCCATGCTCTTTGTTTTAATATTCTATCAGAATACTCTGGTAATTTGGTGTTCCAAATTGCTGGCCGACTCTGGATTTCGATGATAAATTTTTCGGTATCGAATTCCATTTTACCAGACGTACCACGTGCACACACTCACTCAATGGCGGGCAGCCGCAGACTAAAGGTGCTCCCACACTGCTGTTAGAAAATGTTTACAAACAAATTCTAACACTAAAACAATTACTAACAAATGTTATTCATTGTTACATTTTGTTAGAAAATGTTAGAAGTTACAAGTGCTCCTACACTGGCAGAAAATGTTTTACTAACATTTTATAACATTTTTGTCTCGCAATTTGGTTTTGCGTTCTGAGGGCCGAGGACGTCTACACGAAAATGGAAGAAGATTTGCTCATTGGAATAGCTTTTATTTTTTGTTTAAAAAAGAAGAAAAAGCGCTCTTATTGGATGCGCCAAACGCTAAAAGCTAGAGGAAAATATAGTGCCACAGACTATCTCAAGGATTTGGGTATTGACGGTTGCTTAAAAGATTTTATAAGAATGAACAGTTCCGAATTTGAATATCTACAAAATTTAATTGGGGCAAAAATAGGCAAACGAGACACTACATTTAGAAAATCTGTAAGTGTGACGGAAAGACTAGCGGTAACGTTAAGATTTTTGGCAACTGGAAGCAGTTATAAAAGTCTTGGAAATGTGTTCAAGTTGTCAGACCAAGTGATATCTATTATCGTACCAGAAGTGTGCGAGGCTCTCAATGAGGTTTTAAAGGAATACATACAGGTAAGTCAAACAACATTTTTAATTATTTTTTTATTTACTTTTAATATGATTTAATCTAATCATACCTTAGGTAGGTACCTACCTTACCTTTCTAATAATTTTTGTAATAATTAACAAACCAAACATGTATATTTTAATTTTTGATTGATTCCAACAAATCGTTTAATGATTGGGTCGAATCTTGGCTTGATTCCGATAAATTAGACGGACTCTGTGTTCTTGCGCTGGTACGAGTATGTGTCCTGGAGTTATCCGAAGAACTGGTTTCAAATGAAGCCGAGGGACTCGGTGCGGTGTAGTATCCTCTCGAGCTACAGTCAGCATTATTTTCCGAAAAAGTGGATAGATTTGGTTCAGAGTTGTATCCCCAGGAACTACTAGCGGTTCGGTCTGTAAAGGTTGTTGGAAAATCATATTGTCCCATTGTCGCATTGTACAAAATATTGTTAATGTGATGTTGAGCAGTATTCTTAGCATGACTGTTTTTTATTTGTTTCAGTTTCATCGAGACATACTCTCCAAATGCGTCATTTTCATCCCTGCTTTTTCTAGATTCGTACATTCTTTGTAAAATATTTACAGCTGCTTGTTGTGTTGGATCTTGTTCTACTTCAGGCCGTCTTCTTTTCCGAAATGGTTTTGGGGTGGCGAAAGGCGTGCCCGTAGTTTCATTTACAGTGACAGTATTTCCTGTTTCGTTCAAACTGAGAGTGTTTTCTGAAGCAATTCTGTTTTCTTCGTTACCCTGAAAGAATAGAATTAAACGATAATTTCAAGTTATAGGCGCGTCAAATTAGCTAAAATTGTAAAAAAATCTATAACCGCGATTTTCTTTTTCTATTACTTAACAACCCTTAACTGAAATCATATTTTTTTATGGTGTATTCTATTAATATTTCATACTTAATAAAAATATCCATTAAAATTTGTTAGAATAACGAGTTATAAATTTATTTTTTGCGCCTATTTCTTAATCTTCTATTTTTGTTCCAGATACCAACAACACCTCAAGAGTGGCTACACGTGGCAAATTCATTCGAAGAAAAATGGAATTTCCCAAATTGTCTAGGAAGTATCGATGGAAAACACGTAGCCATACAAAAGCCAATTGATAGCGGCAGTGAATATTACAACTATAAAGGATTTTACAGCGTTGTACTTTTAGCGATAGTGGACGCAGAATACAACTTTCTGTACGTGAATATTGGCTGCCAAGGACGCATAAGTGATGGCGGAGTTTTCGCAAACACAAAATTTCGAAATAAAATTAACGACAATAGTTTGAAAATACCCAGTGACAGCTCACTACCAGGCAGAAACAAACCTGTTCCTTATGTGTTCGTAACAGATGATGCGTTCCCTTTAGAAAAACACTTATTAAAACCTTTTCCAGGACCACAGGATAGCAATTCTAAGGAAAGAATCTTCAGTTATAGATTGAGTCGTGCGAGGAGAACAGTAGAGAACGCATTTGGGATTTTGTCAGCCAGATTTAGAGTTTTACGAACTACAATATTATTAGATCCAGAAAAAACTACTACTTTAATTATGACATGCGTGCTACTGCATAATTTTATAAGAAAAACTGAATCGAGCATGATTTACGCTCCATCTCAATACTATGATGGAGATGACATAGTAACTGGTACACGTATCGATGGACAATGGAGATTAGAACAGCAGCAATTAACACCACTTGAAGCATGTGAATCCCTGACAGATGATGGGAAAGAAATAAGAGAAGAATTCGCAGAATATTTTTCAAATGAAGGGTTTTTGGACTGGGCATCTAAATATTATTAAAAGACGTTAAAATAAAACTCACCTGCAACCCTCCATCGACAGTTAAACTTGGAATATTTTTGCCTTTAAGGAACATGAGTTTTTTAAATGCAAACCATTTACTTGACTCATTAGCTCCTGCACCAGATTTATTAGATTTACATTCTCGGTTAAATTGACCTACGAGTGATCGAATCTTTTTTTCAATTACTTTTTTATCCATATTAAATTCACTGGCAATTTCCATCCAAGCATCGTGTTTTTTATTTCGGTCTTTGTAGCTCTCTGACATCGTGTTCCATAGTACTTCTCTTGCTTGAAACATTTCAATCAGTTTGTAAACATCATCGTTATTCCAATTACCGGACATATTTTATTGCTTGGCGCACGCGCAACCACTAATACACACGCACAGCGATGCACGCTGACACAAAGGGACTGACAAGCGAGACACCACGCGCAGCGACCTGCGTACTCTAACCCCCGCCGCACCGCACCGCCTATCCCGCCATCACCCTTATAAAATGTTTACAAACAAAAGATAACACATGTTTTATTTTGTTATAATTTGTTTTGTTATAAAATGTTACTAACATTACTAAACATTTTCTAACATGAAAATTTATTTGTGATTAAATGTTTGCTAACAAATGTTTACTAACGTTATTAAACATTTTCTAACAGCAGTGTGGGAGCACCTTAAAGCATGACCCGATGGATGACTTGGGGCGTTATCAAGTAATTATGTTTTCTTTCTTTTACCATTTTTTAATTGATGGACTTTTACAGAGGGTATAAATGTTTTTGTAGTCCATTCCATGAAAGTTGTACTAACATCCAAGCGAAGTGTAAACCATAGGCATCGCAGTCATGTTAACATGCTTGAAACAACGTGGTTTCTTGCTTTTACCAATGACAGGCTTGTGCAATCGGTGTGTGCCTGTAGCATTAGCACAAGCTAAAGCAGTGATGCGATCCTTTCTTATTTATTTTCTTACACATCGCTCCACAGTTTCCTTTGCATTTGCAAAAGGTCAATTTTAGAAGCTCATGGGGTGCTAAAGGTTTTAGAGTTCTGCACTGGCATCAATAATTTTCCATTTTTTCCAGCCCCCAGTCTTCAGGATCATTATGATTACCAAGCCACGACTAGACCTGATGGTAGACTCGGAAAGTATGAAAGCGAGTTGTGTCTTGTGTTGAAGGAAGTGAATTAAATGTCCTTTTTGTCACTGCCTTGGCGAATTGTTTGTATCTTAGGCTGTCAAGAAAATTATCATCTTTATGACCACCATATAAAGAGATAAATAAACGTTCACCAATTACAGTGAGCAAAGCAGGGTCAACTCAATATATCAATAATTGTAAAATTCTGTAATGAACCACTCCGTAAGAGTCAATAATTAATTATTAATAACTTTACAAAATTAACAATTAAAATAACTATAATAACAAAATAAAAAAAAACAGCATCAACTGATGACACATTATTAGTGTAAGTACACGTATAATATAGTTAAGAGTACTGAAAAATATTACTCACTTCGGAGCGCCGTAAAACATTACCTATTGACTTAATGAAAAAATGTTGCATATAAATTTGTTCTTCAAAAACCGATCTAAAAAAATTGTCTGATATATTTTTTTCATAAAATGA
>DWLK01000005.1:0-13317 GCA_018245215.1 Celaenorrhinus cf. opalinus JZ-2019 | reverse complement strand
AACATTCAAAATTTATCTGTCCCTCTTTTTTCAACGCGAATATATAGATTTTGGGATTTGACTCTTTTGGTAACGGTAGTATTACCTTAAGAGTGTAAAAACCTTACCATGCTTCTGATGGACGTTTCTTCCGTCTTTTACTCGAAACGTTGACACTTTTTTGAGCTTTTCGTTTTATTAATGGCCTCGATGGTAGAGTTTCGATGACTGCTCTATGATTCTGGGCCCTCTATCAGGTCTTGATGGTGACAACTGTACAGCAATCACGGGTGCGACGGACCCTGAGGGTTGGTTGGTTGTCAGAATATTTTGTGCTTCCTCCATTAGATTTTTTTTTCAATCTGTAAGTTCGCTGTCTCTCGGCTGGAGTTTTTGGAGGTGGTTTAGATTTTATCCTAGTAAAAAACATTGAAAATTTATAAATGCATAATGCATAATAATAAAAATTTTAACCAATTTTAAGACAATTGATGAAAAAATGTTTTTATAAACATTTTTTTTTAATTATTATAATTATTTATTTATTTAAAGTATAATATTATCTCAATAACTAACAAAATATGGTTACAAAAAGATAATTAAGTCACTAAACTAAATGTTTTACATACAATAATAAATAGTACATGAAAATTATTTAAGTATACTAAAAAATAACTTCAAATAGGACACATTTTTACACACTCCAAAGTGTATAAATGTGTAAAAAACGATTTTTCTTTTTATTCGGGCAAGGCTGTGTATACTGCCAACCGCAAGGTGTTTATTGTGTAGTGTTAATTAATCGGATTTTCTATCATTTTCTCCCTTATTTTTCCTATGTAATGCCAAAAGATAACAAGAAAAACGGTATTTTCAATTAGAATATACGTTGTTTTTGTCAAAATGATCCAAGTCCATTGGACTTAGTTTGCTTTGCACCAACAAATATACTAGACTTATTGTAGTTTGATGCAAAATATAATCAAGGGACGGACTCAGAACAAAATAATAACAATATTTAATTTAAGTACTTTAATAATTTTTTGAAACAAAACAATCAGTCTCATCTTTCCAAAGATTAATAAAATTTGCAAAAAAAATAATTACCAAGCTTACTTTTAATCATAATCAGTCTAACATTTTTTGTAATTTCTAAAATACCTACTTAAGTTTTCACAAAGTTTAATATTTCGTCTATTTCTTGTTCACAACACATATCATTTTCTCGACCTTCTAAATTTTCTGTGGTTCTGTCTAAAATATTTTTATAAAATTTTAAGATCTCCAATTCAGCCCAATTAGGTCCATAATGTTTCGTTAGTAAATTTTGAACGTCTCTCAGTTTTAAAGAATTAACAGCAATACCTATGTTTAATTGTTCTGGTTTCATATCTTTATAATTTTTAGTAGGTCGTAGTAAAACTTTACTCACGCCATTATCATTTTGGTATGAAAGTTCTCCTCGTGCTACAATTCTTCGTGTGGTTTTACCTCTTCTCAATATTACTCGTTTAATTTTGCTTATCTGGAAATGCCATTGATTGGAATTTTTGAGAGTATCTCTGACAGCGGAACGAAAGTCATATACGGGAATTTCTGTGCCCAATTTGTACACTTGGGCATGATCAGCTATTATTTCTTCGTATTCTCTGGGTTCAACGATAGATTCCAACTTTCTTATTTTCTTTTCAGTGAGCGCAAAAATGCGATCCGCCGGCAGGAACGAATGGCCCGTTACTGGAAATATGATTTCAATTGTTTTTAATGTAGACGGTGCCTCTGAAAGCCACTTACTGGCCATACCAATTAAAAAACTATTTTTATTTTGACCTCCACATCCATCGGCCATTAATCTAATAGTATTTATATTTCGGAGATCAAGAGAATTTAAGCAATGTTGCACTGCACTGCAAATTTCGTTTGCTGATTTTGCAGACATCTTCCGTCCATAAATATGATTGTACATTCGCTTTGTTAAGAGTACTATGAGAGGAACCTACAACCACGGTGAAATTATATAGGTATAGCTGCCTAGAGTAATAAGTGGCCTGATCCGGCACTTTAGGAAGAGGAAGATTCTTTTGACAGTCAAAGCTGAGCGTAATCATATCATCCCTTTCTTCTCGTAGTTTGGCAAAAAATGCCTTTGCTCGTAATTTATGAATACGCAAAGTGGTCATTAATGTTTGTTTCTCAACTGCGGTTTTTGCATGTTTTATTTGTTCAGCCAATTGAAGGCATGTTGAGCATACATCTTGCCTTGGTGTACCAAAACCAATATTAAAATATCTTGTAAAGACTTTTCTAAAAAACGAGTGTGTTACAGGCATCCCTGGAGTAGCTTGATCATTATAAAGTCTGAACATTTTAGAAATGCTTAGGGATGGATCTAAGTACACCCGTTTTCTATCCTTTCCTCGACTGTAGTGGACTTCCAAAGGTCTAAATTCTTGAATGAATTTTTGAACCGCCTCCTTCTTAGCTCTAAATTCAAATTCTTTGCGATCTCCGCCCCTTCGTTCTTGTGCTATTAAACCAGATTCATGATGCCGTGCTAATACTCCTCTCAGTCGAGTTGGTCTGATGCGAAGAATACACATAAATGCTTTCTTGCAAACATTAACTAAAGTACCTGTTTTATTTCTTCTGATATAATATTGCACTGACATTCGTTTACTTACTCTGCTATTGTCTCTAGGACGCTTTCTTTCAGTCTCTAATGTTTTACAATATTTTAAAATAAAATTATCCTGATCGATCTTGTTAATGTTGTAGTAAAATTTTTTGTGAAAACGAAAAATATCATTGGATGACAAATTTCTACATTGGTATATTTGTTTACGGTTATGATTACATGCTGGCATGATTGGAAGACCAGGTGCTGTATACCTGCAATCAAGTAAATTAATCTAGTATAGTTACATAATAGGGTTATTTATCTTGTATACAAAGTACGGTCCTGGACAGTGAGGGTTCTAACTATTGTTAACTTCAGAAACTTACCGTTTTTGCTTTTGTTGCTCCCGTTTCGTTTGATTTTTTTGCACTACTCGCTTCCTTGCTTTATTAGGGGGCACAATGTTTATTTTTTCCATAACTTTTCTAAAAATTACATAATTTTAATAAAAACTCAACAAGCATCTCACGCGGCGACGACAGAAAAGGCGCAACTGGACGCCATTTTGAACCAGTGGATCGCTCTGATTGGTTCAATGCGACTTGAAGTTTTTTGATAACATATGTCAGGTGGACTTGGAGTAATTTGAAATAAGAGATGGATTTTGATCTTAGTTTACTTAGAAACTATAAGGACTTGGTTTAATATGTTCAAAGTTTCTGAAAGATAATTAAAATGACTTCCAAATAAGAACATAAGTTGGTTTTCTGTTAAAAGTGGACTTGATGTGATTTGAAATCTAAGGGCTCATATAATAATAAACAAATAAATTATTAACAACTTTGCTAGGTGGCCAACCCTACCCAGGTTCGCCCGGGGCGGTACCACCGCCATGCCTATTTCAGCTGTGAAGCAACTCGTATGAGTTGTGTTTCAGTTTCAAGTGTGTGGTTGCCGGCACGCACGGTAAATATAAGCATTGCCATTGGCAATGCATCTATATTGGAACCGCTGGAATTGCTTCGAACCGCTTTGAATTGGAATGCTGACCGATCTCTACTGGAAGATTTTATCTTGCTAGAAAGTTTGTTGCAAGTGTCTATGGGCTGCAGTGGCTACTTAACAACAGGAGGACAGCATTCCCGTTTTTTTATTTATTTATTTAGTTAGTTATTTATTAGGTACACCAACACAGATTACACACAATAATTTATTACAGTATCTATTCAAATAAGGTTAAGGAACCGTGTATCTGCAATTATAGGTGAACACGGCTTGCTTTATACTGATAACGATTATAATTATATAAAGAAAGAAATTACCGAAAAAGAGATTATTTTTAGAATTAATCTTATAAGATCTACAAAAAACAATGTCAACAATAAAGTGCTAAATGAAACAACATAAAAATTAAAAATTACAATTAAAATCAATAAACTTTGACATTCAAATTCGTATTATCGTATTCGTCATTCGTATATAATAAAAATTTAAAAGTAGCAAATGTCACAATAGATGTTTTCAAAGTCAAGATTAATAACAATACAAGATTAATAATAGAATGATAATGTCAAGTTCAAAAAATTCTAAAAAAAAAAAAGTCAATTAAAAATAAAGCAAAAAATACAATACATAGAGAATGAAATATAACAATGATAACAATTAAATGAACTTCTTAATTTTATCTTATATTAAATTAAATGTGTTTAAATATTAACATCTTTAATTACTTATACTTTTTAGTTTTAAATGTCATTAACTAGTTGATATAATAGATTTTTAAATTTAATGAAAGGGTTGGAGAATATATCTACTGTGGTAGGCTGTCCATCTTTCACATCGCTCTTAATATCAGTAAAAGACGAATTATGTATCTTATTGTAACTTCTCAAGATTCGATTTAATGGAGCATAGTATCCTAGATTTGTTCGCGCTGATTTTATGGAAAATGGGGTGTATTTCATGTGTCTAGGCAACCTATTGGGTACATGTATGTCTAAACGCGACAAAAGAGCAGGGGCGTCTATGTGTCCATTTATCATTTTGTATAGAAACATGATATCCATCAGTAGTCTACGGTGGAAAAGTGACTTTAAGTGAAAATGGCGCAAGCGATCATTGTAAGTCGGCAAGGTTTTCGCTAAGTTACAGCTATACGACAGATGCCACAAAAACCGCTTCTGAACACTCTCTATTCGTTTATTGTACACTTCATAATGCGGATTCCAAGCAGCGCTACAATATTCTAAACCGCTACGGATCAAGGCATTGTAGATAGCGATCTTTGTACTCGGGTTTTTGAATTCCTTAGTACTTCGTAACACGAAACCCAAAATTTTGAAAGCTTTAGAAGTTATATTGTCGATGTGAACATTAAATCGCAACTTACTATCGATTAAGATGCCCAAGTCTTTTATTTGGTGAGCTTCTTTTATTGGTACATTGTCGATGCAATATGATCTAGTAATGGTGTTCATTTTTTTTCTAGTAAAACGTACCACGAAACATTTATCGGAATTTAACTTCATACCGTTTAATTTACACCATAAGACAAGCCTATCCAGATCATCTCGCATCAAGATTACTTCCTCGTTTGAATTTACTGCCCTTAAAAACTTTAAATCATCCGCGAACATATAAAATTTTGAATTCAAAAAGCACTTGCCTATATCATTCATAAATATGCCAAAAAACACAGGTCCCAAATGGGAACCTTGAGGGACACCCGAAAAAGCACTAAATGGCTTAGATCTAAAACCACCAGTTACAACAATTGATTTGCGATTTGTCAAATAAGATTTGCACCAGTTTAAAAAAGTGCCAGCAATTCCAACATCAGCAAGTTTGTGCAATAATACTTCGTGATTAACTCTGTCGAAGGCCTTACTGAAGTCAGTGTATAAAACATCAAATGACAGCCCACGATCAATCCCTTCTGTAAGGTCTCCGACAAAGGAAATCAGATTAGTCGCAGTAGACCGTGCTTTAATAAAGCCATGCTGTTCCGGTACAATGAGCTGTTTTAAATGCCAAGATATAATGGGACACAATAATTTCTCAAAAACTTTAGCAAAGATAGTTAGCATCGATATAGGCCTATAATTGTTCACAGAGCCTTTATCGCCACTCTTATACAAAGGTAACACAAGAGCTTCCTTCCAAGCTGATGGGAATACACCAGAGTGAAGGGATTTATTTATGATCAAACACAGCGGCAATGCTAATGCAGGAGCACACCTAACTGCAAATATTGAAGGTATTTCATCCGAGCCAGCTCCCTTTGTAGGGTCCAGTCTTTTTAAAACTCGAAATACCTGATTTTCGGTAACTGATATCTTTGTAAGATAATTATTACTGGTTGGAGTAACGATTTTATGTTCCAGGCATATTTTCTCCTTGTTGTAAACTGATGAGAAATGCGTCGCGAAAAGGTTACAGATGTCCGAACCTGTAGCAGCTAAACTTGTACCAGATGACATTTGGGCTGGATAGTTACTGCAACCGCCTCTTTTTTGCTTAATGAAGCTCCATAGGAGTTTAGGATTTGATGTTAACGAGGACTCTAACCGTTGCAAGTATATTTTATAGTTATGACTAAGTAGTCTGGCACATCTGTCTCTTAATAACTCAAATATTAATAAGTCTCGGGGATTGCAATATTTACGGTATTTAACTCTGAATTTCCACTTTTCCTTTAACGCCTTTATCAACGGTCTCGAAAACCAAACGGGATATTTATTCTTATTTTGAGTTTTAGACTTTGGTACATGTTTAACTATTAATGCCCTAAGCAGCTTGTAGAAATGTTCCACCATATCATCCACGGTATTACAATCAAAAAATTCTTTATTCCAAGGTATGTTATTAAGGTCTCCGATAATTTTAGAAAAGTCAGCTTTGTGAAATAAAAATCTAGATTCACATTTATTAATAAGGTTTGGATATCTATCAAAGTCAAGATTAAATTCAATAGGAGGATGCAACGGGTCAATTATTGATAGGGGGTCAGCACAAACTCCAACTCTTGAGATATTTACAGTAGTCATTATAAGGTCCAAAATTCTGTCTTTATTATTTACAAGGGAATTGTATTGAGTCAAATTGTTAAAAGACATAAAGTCAATAAGCATGCAATTAAGTTGGCTATTTGAAGTAACCGGTGCGACTGCATGAAGGTCAGTTTTATTCCAATATAGGCTATGCATATTAAAGTCGCCTATTATGAGAGTATCTCCATTGTTATTTACTAAGTTGCGATTGGCATTGATAATAAAATGATCCAATATATGTTTTTTAACAGGTGGTGGTAAATAGACACCACAAATATAAAAGTGGCTAACTTTATCATTGCTTTTACTGAGTTCTACTTTAACCCACAAATCCTCACAATCGGATTCCTGATCGCATAACCGGTGAGATTTTATGCGTTTTGAGACCGCTATTAGAACCCCTCCGCCTATTTTTTTTGTATGGAAGCCGCTACTTTCACGATCGCGCCTATAAACAATATATCGGTCGTCAAATAATTCACTATCGGATATACTGCTATTTAGCCAAGTCTCTGTAAGAACAATCAAATCGAAGTTACAACAAACAACGCTGTGAAAGAGTGCAGTTGTTTTGGTTCTCAAACCCCTAACATTTTGGTAATAACAATTTAAAGTGCCTCTAAGTAATAATACTATCAAACTAAGCTATTTATGACAAGCGATTTAATAGGTCTATGTTTTTTACGTGGACATATTGTGATTCCTCATTTTTTCTCATAAATATTTTTCCGTTACGTACCCAGACGAACTTGTAATGCAGCTCTTTACCTTTAATGCGTGCGGCTGCGTGCAGAGTTTTATTTTCTGGGGAAAGATTTTCCACTACATAGATAGCGCTCTTTTTAATTCCGCCAATCCCCAAGTGTCCAGTGTTGAGTTTATCATCACGGTTGGCCTTGTTAAATCTGCTAGTAGCCGCAATAAATTCATCACGAATGCGTGGACTCCCAAGTTTAACTAATATGGACCGTGGCCGGGAGCTTGCGTTACTCATTTTAGCCAAGCGAGAGCAATAGAGAATATTGGACTCATTTAAAGGGCACTTGATCACTTTGCTCAATTGTATTACAGTGTTCGTCAAATTTTCCTGATTATTTTCCGGGACACACTGGATCTCGATGTTGGACGAACGTGATTGTTGATCAATTTGAGCGACCCTAGATGACAACGATATATTAACGGCCCGCAAAGACTCCGCTTCAGATTTTAGTTCCTCAATTATAGTGGTTTGTGCCGCTTGAATAGTCTTAATTTTATCAAGTTCTTCGGTAAAATGAGTCATAGATTCTTCAAGAGCACTAACTGCATTTCGCACTTCTAATAATTGGGGATGTAACTGAACGCGAAATAAAGTTTGCAATTCCTCGCGTATAATATCCCTAATGCTGCTAGCCGATAGGCATGTGCAATTGACAGCGCTACGGGTTTTGATGCGCTGGGTGACGAATTCTTGCGACGGTGAAGGCGTTTTGTTTCCACGAACAGGAGTATTAGTATTATCACCTCCTTTCCGCTCTTTACTTCGGCACATTACACATATCCAATTAGATTTATATTCTTTGGACATTGTATTAAAGTCTTTTATGCTAACATTCATACACGAGTGGTGATACTTCGCCTTACAACGTGAACAATCCATGAAGGGAACATCCTTTAACTTTTTTAAGCAAGCTGCGCATTCCATTTTAAATTTAGAATTAAACGAACAATTTATAAAATATATAATTTCTTGAATTGAAAAATTTTATTCCGAGAGATTTGAACTCGGGTACTGCGGAGCGCAACCGTGGTTTCTTGACCACTAGGCTACGGCGTGTATAACTTGGTATAACGAAATGGGTGATGAGATATTAATGTTGGTTCTAATAAAGTGCGTGCGATTGAAGGTATATAGAAATGTTCGAACCACCGAGTACAATGAATCACCAAATTCTACACAGCACTATTGATCTAATTCACTTGGTTTTGCGGCACTGTTTAATATTGAAATTACGCTTAAATATTATGTACTTCAATGTTATAATTATTGAAATTGGGCACTCATACTATTGTTAATTGAATTATATAAATTTTACGTCAAAATAGCAGCAATGTTGTAGCAGAAGCGTATGCATGCATTTTGTACACGTTGGATTGCTCTTATCATATCTGCTTTAAGTCGTGGACCGTAGACAGAGCTGCAATAATTAAATTGGGAAAGTATCAAGGACTCGCACAACATGAGACGTAGTTCTTTACTAATATATGGCTTTAATCTATACAGGCTTTTAAGTTTATAAAAAGCACTTCTGATTTTGTTATTCACGTGTTCTATAAACTTTTGTTCTCCGTCCAGAATTAAACCCAGATTACGTACTGATGATACTTGCTCAACATCGATACCATTAATTTTAACTTTGTCTTCACTATCTAAAACATCTTTTATTTGCTTTTTGGTACCCAAAACTATCATCCGAGACTTAGATGGATTAAGTACTAGACAATTGTTTTGTGACCATGCATTAATATCATTTAAATCATCGTTGATCTTTTTTATAGCACTTTTTGTATCTTTGCTTTGGAAAGAGAAGTATAGCTGAGTATCATCTGCGTATAGGTGGTATTTGCAAGATGTTATTTGTGTCGGTAAGTCTGCTGTGAAAATTGAGAATAAAATTGGGCTCAACAGTGAGCCTTGTGGTACGCCTCGTGGGACTGGTTGAAGTGTAGAACATATTTTATTACCATCTTTACCATCAGTTACAACCATTTGTTGTCTGTCGGTTAAATAAGATTGAAACCAAGTACAAGCGCTTTCTGAAAAACCATAGAGCTTCAATTTTGTTAAGAGTAAGTCCCGATTTAGACAGTCAAATGCGCGGGAATAGTCTAGTAATACCATTATACTACTCAGTCCCATGTCTGAGGCCTCGGCTAGATCATCGGTAACATGAAGCAGAGCAGTTTCTGTGCCATGTCCCGAGCGAAATCCTGATTGATATTTGGGTATAATATCTTTATTTTTTAAATATTCTAATACTTGAGTCAATACTACCCTTTCCAAAACCTTGGATAGGACAGGCAAGATCGAGATTGGGCGCAAATCTTTAAGTTCAGTAACAGTGTTTTTTTTAGGGATAGGCCGGACCATTGCTTTTTTCCAACATGATGGAAAGGTGTGTGATTCAATAGACTTGTTTATTATATTTGTTATTGTAGGTAGAGTTACGTCTAGTGTAAGCTGAATCATATCGATATTTAGGCTATCATATCCAGATGCCTTAGTCCTAATGCTATTTATTATTTTCCTAACTTCTGTTTCCGTAGTTGGCTTAAGTTCCAAAGTATCAGAATATTTTTGCGGAGTTTTAGCAGTTTCATATTGAGTGATGTTTTCAAGCGGGAGGTTCAAAAAATGGTTGTTGATATCATCGGGATTATTAAGATAGTCAGGGATTAGCGATGAATGTCGATTGTTGACCTGACAATGTTTTTTTATGGTTTTCCACAATACGGCTGGTTTTTTTAAATTATTATTAATTGCGTAATTAAAATAAGCTTTCCGTTCCCTTTCGATGGTTGCAGTTACAAAATTTTTGAGGCTGCGATAGTATTCTTTTGAATTACCCTTTTTATTCTTCTGTGTTTTAATGAGGGCTTCATCTCGTAGGCTCATCATAAATTTGACCATGTCAGTAATCCAGGGTTTCGGTGTATCTGGGAGTGTAAATCTACGTGTTGGAGCGTGGATATCAAATAGATCTAACATATACATATTTAGTGTATCCACCATATCATTGACATTACTTAAAGTGTCAATATAGGCCCACGGAATTAACTTTAAATCTTGCATAAATGAGTCTAAGTTTATAGTGTGTAAAGAACGATGAAATTTTACTTGCTTTTGTAGTTTTGGTTTTTTGATGTCAAAATCTATCACGATTAATGCATGGTCACTTAAGCAGGGGTTATTTATAACTTCAAGGTTAATGCATTTTAGGGGATTGTCGGTCATAACTAGATCTAGAATTGTTTGTGAGTGAGCAGTAATCCTTGTCGGTTGGTTGACCAGTTGCTGGAGGCTATGTTGGTGGCAGAAATTCATAATTTCTTTTGCCTTCGAGGTACTTGTATGTGTCATATCAATGTTAAAGTCACCTAGAACACATGCAATATCGCAATGTGCCATATAGTTAAGGGACTCACTTAGGTCATCTAGTGCCTCAGTCACACTAACGCTTTCGGGCCTGTACGCTGTGCCAAGAGCCATAGTAGCTTTCGGCAGTTGAACTTCCAGCCACATCTGTTCCAGCATAGACACTGGGTGTTGCCTTATTTTAATACTTATTTCCTTTCTAACATAGAACCCTACTCCTCCGCCCTTTTTTCCCTGTCTGGCTCTATGTATAAATCTGTAATTCGGTATCTCTGTTGCCAGGGTTTCCTCTCCCTGTTTGAGCCAGGTTTCGTTTATTGCTAAGATGTCAGGTGTGTGCTTAACGACAGCCACGTAAAGTTCATCTTTACCGGTATTTAAAGATCTTGCATTTAACAAGCCTAATCTCAAACCCTTTCTTTTCGACTTATCCATTGTAGATAGATGTATGGATATTTACATGACGATAACTATTAAATAAGAAGTAAACGTGTGAAATGTGTATAAGTGTGATTGTATAGTGTATCACAATTCTTCTTTGTAGTGCAAGACTTATAAATGCTATTTCACAATAATAATAAAAGGAATAAATTTTAACAATGGGATACAAGCAATTCAGATTTAAGAGTGCAAAAAGAGGTAAGTACATAAGGTCAAACATTAGTTTTTCCAAAAACCCTTAATAGGTCGACTTCAGTTCGTAGTCGGTGTCGAGATTTTCCTTCTTCCTGGCGAACAAAGACCTTTCCTTCTCGTGTCCAAACATATTTATACTTTAGGTCGCGACCAAGTGCCCGTGCCTTTTGGAATAGAAGACGGTTGTGTCTCGTAAGTCGTTCATTAATGTACAATGAACGCGTGGGGCCAGGTAATTTAAGTCCTTCTGTCGTGAGTGCACGTCGCGTACGCGCAGCCTGCAATAAGGCGTCCCGGGAGGCGCGACGGGTGAGACGCACTACAAGCGGCCGTGGCCGCACTGCCACTGCCGCTTCTGCAGATCCATTCAAAACCTGTCGCGACGAACCTACTCTCTCGGCGCTGACTACATCCCTTTCATCGAGTTGTAAACCAATTTTATTTGCCACGTTCAAAACAATGTGCAAACAATTCTCATTAGTAGATTCTGGACAGCCAGCTATTTCTACATCGTTACACAGAAGACTCTGATCACGTTCTATAATGTCCACTTGTAGCTGCGCTATTGTGTGTTCTAATGTTGTGGTGTTTAAGTGAGGCGTCTCCTCACCTTTACTTTCAAGCATGGCGACTCTGGCTTCCAACTGGTCTATTCTGGTGTTTTGAGTGGTGATAGTATTTGTCAAACCTGTAATAGCGTCACGAATGCTGTCCATCTGACTATGAAATAAATCGGTTATATATCTTTTTAAATCATCCAACATTGCTCTGTGAGGACTACTAATAATGTGACTTTCCACTGGGCTAGATGAATCGCTTGGCAAGCGAGGTCGACTCGTCTTAGAGCGCTGCGTAACATTTTGGTCGTCGCTCTTTGTACTGCGTACGCGCGGTTGCACTTCTTCTGGAACTATGTTTGATATTTCCAAATTACGTATCGGGGTGTTTAGATTTCCTGTCTTTGGTCGTTTACTAGTACATTCAGGACATTTCCACTGATCTTTCCGCTCCATTTGGCTAAAGTGTTTACGAGTAATACTTACACATTCTATATCATACTTAGCCTTACATACTAAACATTGCAGGTATTCTCTTTTATGTAAGGTATGTTGGCACCCAGAACATTTCTGTGAATCACTCATTCTTATAAGTATAAAATATAGTTTATTTGTGGACAGAATTTTTTGTTATTGAAATAATAAAAAAAAAAAAAACAAAAAAATTACATTAATTAAAGAGAATAAACAAAAAAAAAATTATAAAAATTTTTCGGTGTCGATGGGATTTGAACTCGGTCTGTTGCAGACGCTTGTAATTATGTCCCTTAGCGCTCACGACTATCGGAACTATAGCAACTATGGCGAATTATTGAAACAGTTATAAACTGTTATAAAATTTCTCGAAGTTTTGTAACGGTTAGCAGCCAATTAATGAGTCATCACTGTTATAACACTTGCACTGCTCGATTTCACTTCACCGTCACTGAGTAACTTATGTTATTTTACGTTTAAACAGTCAAAATATTGCACTTTTTAGTTTACTTTTTAGTTCGTTTAACGTGAGACACTTAAAGTTAATGCGTATATAATTTTCTAAGACGGGACTGCGGTATAAACTATTAAATACAATTTTTATTTGAAGCGACACAGTAAGAACGACTATGTAGCTCCGCGGGCGGCGGGGGACCCCGAAATATATGCTAGACTATCTGTGATACTTCACAAGTTTATTTGTGTCTCGACATTAATCGATCATTAATACATCACTAGTAAATTAGTGGTCCTTCACAAATTAATCAGTAACATTTCACAAGCTTACTTACTCACTTACTTATCTTCACGCCGGCTCCCTTGCGGGGTAGGCAGAGAGAACTGAGTGCCACAAGGCACGATTCTTGCACA
>DWLK01000004.1:0-13318 GCA_018245215.1 Celaenorrhinus cf. opalinus JZ-2019 | reverse complement strand
TCGTCTGAACAGACCAGGCCCGTGTCGGCGGCGCGTCGTGTTCCGCGCGCTGCCGTGTGTCATCGTCAGCACTTTGGACGGGGCCTATAAGGCCAAGTGTCTGCCGAGGTCGCGGTGTAGTCCGAAAGGGATCCCGTGGCCTCGGTTTTGAGTACCGAGGACCGAGGTACGAAGGACACGTGGAGGGACACGGGTGGGTTTTAGTCAGTGAAGTCTGACATACCTCACTGCGCCTTGCCCTGGGCCGAGGGGATCATTTGATGATTTCCCATCCTCAAAAAAAAAAAAGTTGTTACAGGAAGCGCTGTTGCGTTTATGGACGACAATGTTCGAGCACACCGACCGTAGAGGTAGACGATTACTCAAGTAATGTGGGGATACGCCGTTTAAATTGGCCAGCATGAAGTCCCGACCTCAATTCCATTAGGCATCTATGGTACTTTCTAAAACGATGTGTAGAAGCTGCACACCCCAAAAAACACCCAAGAGCTTAAAATCGCTACTGCGACCGAATGAGAGCGTATTCATTAAAAAGTCATAAAAAAACTACGTCCGTACCGCGAAATAAATAAATAAATGCCGCGAAGAATAGCAACAGTTATTTCCGCCAGAGGAGGCCACACTAGATATTATATTTTTATTTTATTGTTTGTAACTGTTAGTAAATAAAGGAGAAAGTAAATTGAAGTTACCTTATTTTCTTGTCAAAATGACTAATTTCCTAAAAATCTAAATAATACAAATTTAGATGGTCTTAATTACCTAACTTTTTTTTTGACATCAGTAAATACTATTTTTTAATTGATTGCATCAAATATTTTACAACTGTTAGTTAAAAGTATTTAAATGAATAAAAAGTGCCCGTTATTTGCAAAGGATTTTATTTATTTACTTCTCTTCCTAAAATATAGATAACAGAGAAACCAATCCAAGCCAATCCATAACGTAGCTATGCAGTATGTCTTCAGAGGTTCACTTGGTGCTATCGCAAGAAGTTACTAGCATCAAATGCACGTATAATTTATTCATGGCGTACAATAAAGCGCATTTGTATGTCTGGCGAGTTGGGAACACACCATACATGATTCCCGAATGAGAGTATTGATTTTTATTGAGGCTGTTTACTCTCTCAATTTTCCCTGACTTGGCATCGTTTCTAGAGCGACATGCAAACCTAGAATAAACATAACTAAAGTTACTTATTACTAATTCACCTCTACTATTACGCGCTATACGTGCGTGGGCAGTATGAGGCCACCTGTTTAGACCTCGAAGTGGAAATGCATCTGTGATGGGCCTCTATTGGAAGATTTCATCTTGCTAGGAGTTAGTCGCAGGTGTCTATGGGCTGCAGTGGCTACTTAACATAAGGTGGACTGCATGCTCGTTTCTGCCTTCATGAAATAAAATAAAAAAAAACTACCAATTTCTATTGTTCATCAGTAATAAATAGCAGCTGTGACTGTATATTATTACCTAAATGGGACACACGTCCGATCAAGAAGCGGCAATCTTCAGGTTGCAATTGTAGAGTATCTATCTTCAATTAATTATCTTGTAACACAAATTGGACGTGAAAATAATGAATCACTAAACGTTTGATTTAAACATTTTAATGTTAATTATTTCCGGCATGTTTTTGATTTGGAGTAGCCCTACTAGTTACGAACCATTCCGAGGTTCTTAATCATGGGCTGCGGCGACACAGCCGCTCGCAGCGAGCCCGCGGCGATTACTGACTATCCTACTACTACTACTACTACTAGTCGATGTAGCCTGAAACAAAATCGTGGATAAAGTCGTTTAATATTAAAATAAAACTTCAGAATAATTATGATTACGACCAATGTTTATCTAGTGTAACTATACCCTCCAAATTATATATACCATCTATACCCTCCAAAGTATTTATAATCAAAAAAAGGTTTGCTCAGATGACTCCTACAGTATTTGCTAGAGGTCATTACAATCCTAATGCAACTTTTAATTAAATGCTAGTTTCAATCTAAGGGTTTTTTTTGATTTTTTTTTCTGACGGTTGTGCTGTTCGAAGTCAGTAACAAATGTGTTGCTACCCCTGAGGACTAACTTGGCCGCCTCATACAACTAGTGCGTTTCGGCTCCCATGTCTTCCAATTCGAAACTCTTAAGAGTTGTTTCACAACAGAAATAAGTGTAGTATGAGGATAACTGATTTCTAATTCAGTTTTTTTTTTATTGAAGACAGCAAACGGGCGTGCTGTGCACCTGATGTTAAGTGGCCACTGCAGCCCATAGACACCTGCAACTGACCCCCAAGCAAGATAAAATCATCCAATAGAGATTGTTCACAGATGCATTGCCACCCCGAGGACAAAGCTGGTTGCCTCAAATATCCTGCGCGTGCCGGTAACCACACCCTTCAACTGAAACACAACTTGTACGAATTGCTTCACAGCTGTAATAGTTGCAAGATTTATGCGAACATGCGAACTTTCAAGAGTTGCTTCGCAGTAGAAGGTTGTGTAGTGGTGGTACCGTCTCTTAGCAGCCTGAGTAGGTTCTACCAACTGGCAAACATAGCGAAACTTTCTACACGATCAAAATATCGTTAATGAGAAGACAAATATAAATACTTTGAAGAGTACAGCTACACTACATAAACATTGATCGTAATTATAACTACTGTGATGCCGAAGAAGTCAATGAATTAGTTCAAGTTCTACCTATAATAATAATAATAATTAACTTTTATTTCAGATGTTTCCACCCATAGATTGTTAGTATGTTAGTAACACATATATGACATTTATTTATTTTTTACGTACTAAGTTAGTATTGTTAGTCAACACAATTTACAATTATAATTATTTATATTAGCCCAATGGCTATCTCCACGCAGTGGCGCAGTGTGGAACAGTCGGGCCTGGCTGTAATCACCTTCAGGATGCTGTTGTTACTGGTACGTAAGCGCTGTAGGAGAGACGCTGCTTTTTTACGCATTATGGCGAAAAAGTCGTTGGTGTGAGCGTCTGCAAACATTTTAGAGGCGCTACAGCGCCACGGCAGACCCAGCAGCATCCTAAAGGTGTTGTTATATTGAACACGCAGGGCGTTGTAGGCCCGGCGCGAATATGTCACCCACAGCCCCGCGGTATAGAAAGATTGGCAGAACGCTTTAAATAAAGTGATTTTTACATATTTAGTGCACCGAGCGAATCTGCGGGCTAGCATATTGCCCCTTACCGCCAACGCCCTGCGTTCACGTTCAATATCCTCGTCTTCTCTTTGGTCGCTCGTGACAATATGACCAAGGTATTTAAATTTATTCACGACTCTCAGAGGTACACCATTGAGGCACACGGGTGGCACATTTCGTAGTCGCTGTTTTAGTGCCCTAAATACTAGTAATTCACTCTTTTTTGAGTTGTATTTTAGGCCATGTACCTCCGCATACGTCTCACAAATAGAAATAAGCTTTTTAAGCCCTGCTATCGATGGACTGAGCAGCACCATGTCGTCAGCATAGCTTATGTTATTGACACATATGTCATCGATGTGGCAGCCGACATGTGTGCTGCTCAGATGCTTAACAAGTTGATCGACATATAAATTGAACAAAATTGGAGAGCTTAAACCACCCTGCCTCATACCACATTCTAACCTGTATTCATCAGACAGAGCACCGATCCATCTCACCTGGTTTCGCTGGTTGGCATACCAATATTTAAGAAGGGCCGTGTACTCCGCTGGTACTCCCTCGTCCCTCAGCTTGCCCCACAGTACATCATACGAGACCAGGTCAAAAGCCTTTGATAAATCGAGGAAGCACGCGTATACAGGTGTTCGCCTTGCGGTGTAGTATTTGACAGTATGTTTCAGACAATATATGGCGCTCTCCGTTGACACTCCCGATTTAAATCCAAACTGTGCATCGCTTATTGTCACGTATTTATTAATACACCCATTTAATACACTGTCAAATACCTTGGCTGCAGTGGTTGCAAGCGAGATGGGTCGGTAATTGCTCATGTCAGATGTGTCTCCCGTTTTGTTTTTAACAACTGGCACTACAATGGTTCTCATCATTAGTTCCGGTAGGTAAGCATGGCCTAAACACAGGCTATAAAATAACGAAAGGACTCGCGGAAGATGTATACCAGCATTTCTAAAATGTTCAATGCTGAGGCCATCATGCCCAGGCGACTTCCCGCTTACCATATTCTTAATTATATTGGCTATATTCTGTGCAGGTATTTTATTATATCGCTCAGTCATGATAACCTCAGGATCGTTCATATTCGAAACTGACACCGAGTGTAAGGGTGACCGTACTGAAAAATGACACCGGAATACATCAGCAATATCTTTGTGACTATAAGCACCCCCAACACTCACAGGGAGGCCCGGCTTAACATTCATTTTATTTGTATTTTTCCAGAAGTTTTTAAAATCTTTAGAACAATAATTTGAAGCAAGAATATCCATATTGAGTTGTTCCTGTCTATTTTGACACCATTTTAACTTAGCTTTAAAATGTTTTCTAGTATCCGACATTTCCTTATAAATGCGACCACTAGATGGCTGCCCAGCCAGCATCCACTCTTGAAATTTAAGCCGTGCCTCCCTATGCGGGCCCGCGACGTACTTATTCCACCCCGTCACATACCTTCCTTTTTTACTACACTTATCCCTATAAGTTCGTGATGCTGCTAATGTTAGTGTATTGATGATACTACAGTACAAACTATCGAGAATTGCGTGATGTTCTTTGTTATTACAGAATTTGTCGCAACATTCTCTTAGTTCTTCTGGTAGATCTATTACCCTTAAACTAGCGTGACAAACATCGTGATATTGCACAATTTGTTGTGGAGACCTATCGCCCCACGCAACACGATTCACAGGTCTCACTATTATCGGCTCAGTGAACTTAGGCTTAAGTTTATTTAAATTACACTCTATTACAAGAGGATAGTGGTCCGACCAAAATACATCACATTTCACAGAAACGCTCACGACTGCTTCCCGCCCAGAATAGGTGACGAGGCAGTGGTCCAACCACCTGTTACAACCATGAGCCTCGCTATGGAATGTAAATGTATTTTTATCACACATAATTGAGTCTACACAAATCCATTTCTCTTCATTACAAAATTCTAACATTTCATTATAAAATAGTTCACTAGGATGAGCATTAAAATCTCCTACTATGAAAAAGGCCTCAATTCCCTTGTTTTCTTCTATTTCTACAATCGATCGAATCGAACCAAGACAAGCACAAAATTCGGGTAAGTTTTCATAAGAGTTTGTAGGCATATAAACACTAAATATGACTACCGATTTACTACTTACAGTTATTTTGATGGCACAGATTCGCACGTTGTCACACTCTATTACCGACACTGTTTCAAATACATTTTTACGCCATAATAGAGCGACCCCACCATAAGGCCTTCCGCTCACTAGGCCTGCTGTTGTGTCAATCGCAGATATACCTGTGGACCCAAATTCCTCACTGATCGTGCTGAGAAATGGTAGATCATGCGGTAGAAGCCAGGTTTCCTGTAGGGCTATCACATCCGCTACCCGGCACAACTCTTTAATACCTTCCACTGACCTCTTGACAGATTTACAATTAAAGCTTATGATTTTACTAAGTTTAGCCATTTTATTATTAATATTATTATTTTTTTTTTTTTATCTGAATATCTTAATCTATATAATCTTATAATATATTTATAATATTTATTATCCTATTTAGTATATTCAACTGGCCCGTTCAATTTCTTTCCTACTGTCATCTATATTTTTCCTCTTTTCGTAAAAATTTATAAAACGCCGGAATGTTATTCCTGATGGCCACAGCTGATCATTAAGGAACATCTCAATTTTGTGTTTAGATACGAGGACCTTATAAGCATCATACTCCTGTTGGCGTTTCATATTTATTTTCATAAGTGAAACTTTTTCGCCTGTTTTTTCACATATATAGTCTATAATATCTTGTCCTAATACCTCTTTATCAACATTAGATATAAAAAGCGGTACTTTTATATCCGCTGCTCTAAACCTTTGACCGGTTATTTCAGACTCATTGGCCGTGCCCTTTTGACTAATAAAGCGGTTTCTTAGTTTTCGCCTTTGATATAAAGTCCATTCCTCGCTTCTTTTAGGCTCTTTCCATTCGCCATCTTTCTGCACTACTTCCGAAAAAGTCGCGCTTCTCGCATTAATCTTTTGCATTCCATTTTGAATCATATTACCACTATCGCGGTACGCTGGCCTACACTGGCGCTCAGCTGACTTATTCAAGGTCGCTGGGATCTGTTGCTCATCGTTATCATCGCTTACTCGCGCCAATTCACGATGCACCGTTGCCTCTCTCGCTCTATTTTCAAGTACTTGCTTAGGCGCCGACTGCAATTTCTCGCTCGCACTTATTACACGAGCAGGTGAGCAGTTATTTGAGTAGGAAGATGTATTACACTCATTGTTGGAGGGAGATAGATACTCATTACTGTACGTTGAAATTGCCATAGGCCCACTATCACAATTATTCACACTACCGCCTCTCTTCACAGTTATATTATTTCGACCGTTATTCATAATTGATATATTTTTGCAATGTTCAACCAATTGTACATTTAATTCATTTTTCGTAACATAATCACTTTGAATGCGTTGCACTGTACTTTCTAAGATTAATATCTTCTTTAATAATGGTGTTACGTCTACGTGATCAAATGTGACGGGAGGCAACTTTTCTAACTGTCTTGCCACAAAAATTGGAATCTCTTCAGGATCTGTTTCCTTAAGCAGGCAAATTATATCTTCAATATCGCGTAGAGATTTACCTTTGCGTTTTCTCACTGTCGGCCGCTTACTCACTGATTTAAACAATAAAGTCTTTGCGGTTTCAATTTCATCCATTTTAAATGCACTTTCACATATTTGAACTAAGCTTACTTCGTCCATTACGTCTAACTTATTTTGGATGAATGCTAATACTTCGCATATTACAATATTGCAATTGGAGCATTTTAATATTTTAGACTCACTATCTATCATCGTGGCAAAGGTCACTGACATTGCGCGCGCTCGCGTTCACGGACATGTCCGAACTGAAACAGTAATTAACAGTCCGGTATAATTTGCACACACACACACGTATCAAGAGTACAAAGTAATAGACAGTCACAGCACAAGAAGACAGTAGCTTAAGCGGAGTAAAGTCCTAGGTAGGAAAGGAAGGATGCGATAGATATTAAGCCAGAAGTAACGAAAGTAGTACGTAAAAACAGCGCGAGCGGATAGGCTAGCTAGCGGAGCAAGCGACATGCGTTTGGCGCGGCAAGCAAGTAAGCACTGTTCTCGAACCTACGAACGTGGTCAAGCGCGGGCGCATCGCTGGCGACCGCCTCGCTGACCGGTTCTATATAGTTAGTTATGCATCTAGCTAACATAGTGTGAGGAATGTGTCGATAAAAGTTATCGACAAATATATCAACAAACCGATATGGATCGCTGTATGTAATATAATGCATTCTATATTAACATAATAAATGTGAGTCGAAATATATATATTATAATTAAATAAAGATGTATTGTGTGTCTGTGCTGTTGTAATAAAAGTGAGGGAGATCCCTACACCACCCCCCTCCAGAGACCGTCACGGGCGATAATAGTCCGGGAATCTTACTTTACGGCCGAAACGGGTAACATAAGCTGGTTGCAACTGTGGGTCTGGGACGTCATCTTTTACGGACAGTGTATAAACCGGTTTAAGTCGATTTATCGACACTGTAACCTCTTTATTGTTTAGGAGGATCTTAAAAACTTTGTCTCCCCTGGCGAGAACTTTATGTGGCCCAGAGTAAGCAGGTTGCAGCGAACCTCGAGACGCATCTTCGCGAAGAAAGACATGTTCACAGGTTTCAAGCTCCTTAAAAACAAATACTCTAGGCTGACCATGGTGCGAAGTCGGAACGGGACGCAACTTATCCGCAAAGTTTCTGAGACGAGCTGAAAAATCCGACAAGTCGGTGCTACCGCCAGTACTAGGTTCAAAAAACTCGCCAGGGAGTCTCAGTGGCTCTCCATAAACAAGCTCGGCCGGGGATGATTGCAAGTCTTCCCTGAACGCAGCACGTATCCCCAACAAAACCCATGGTAACGACTCAGTCCATCTGTCTGTATTAGCGTGGCATACAATTGCGGCCTTGAGCTGTCGGTGAAATCGTTCAACCAGGCCGTTACAAGCGGGATTGTATGCGGTCGTGCGCTTGCGTTCGAAACCAGCCAACTTGGAAAGACTTTGGAAAAGTGTCGATTCGAACTGCCGTCCACGGTCAGTTATTATATCCGCTGGACAGCCGAATCGACAAATCCAGGTGGATGACAAAGCCTTTGCCACGGTTTCTGCCGTAATGTCCTCGATTGGGCATACTTCAGGCCAGCGAGAAAATCGGTCTACTGCTGTTAAGCAGTACCTGAATCCGTGTGATACCGGTAATGGACCTATAAGGTCTATATGTACCTGTTTGAAACGTGCCCTTGGCAACGTATATGACCCAACAGGCGTAGTCACGTGGCGATGGACCTTCGCCCTTTGGCACTGTAGACAAGAACGTGCCCAGTTCCTACAGTCCTTTCTCACCCCTGGCCAAACGAATCGCTCGGCTATTAACTTGGCCGATGCATTAGCACCAGGGTGGCTTAGGGAATGCAGGCTATCAAACACTTGCTTCCGGAAGGGCATCGGAACGTAAGGCCTGGGGGTTGAGTTACTGGTGTCACAGTAAAGTGGTATTGAACTCCCAGGGACTTGGAACTTCTCCAAACGCAAAGATGACCCTTCCGATAACAGAGTCTGCAGTTCGGAGTCAGATTCCTGACCTTGAGCTAAAACCGCCTGGTCAACGGGTGCTTCAAGTGCATCAATTCGCGATAGGCTGTCGGCGACCACATTGGACTTTCCAGAAATATGTCGAATGTCCGTCGTGAACTGTGATATGAAGTCTAAGTGTCTATACTGCCTGGGCGAACAGTTATGTTTTCTTTCATGGAAAGCAAAACTAATCGGTTTATGGTCAGTATAGACAGTAAAGTGTCTTGCCTCGAGCATGTGCCTAAAGTATTTGATGGCTTCATATATGGCAAGAAGCTCCCTGTCATATGGTGAATACTTAGTTTGCGACGGACTCAGCTTTCTGGAGAAGAAAGCCAACGGTTGCCAGGCGCCATCTTTGAATTGTTGCAAGACTGCACCGAGTGCCTTATCGGAAGCATCCGTTACCACCGCGAGTTTAGCATTGGAGTCAGGGTGTGCCAATAAGGCTGCTTCAGCTAAGCTGGCTTTACAGGCTTCAAACGCCGCCAAGGTGTTACCGGCAAGGCTGATGGGCTGCGTTCCTTTAAGTGAACCTGTTAACAAAGCATGCAAAGGAGCTTGAACTTCGGCAGCCCGTGGAATAAATCTCCTATAAAAATTAATCATGCCTAAGAAGGCTCTAAGCTGACGCACGTTCTTTGGAGGCGGAAAATCCTTCACGGCCTGCACTTTGGACTCTAAAGGCTTACAACCGTTCCTGGAAATGTGATAACCTAAGAAATCGATCTCGCCTACCCCAAAAACACACTTGGCAGTATTTACCAACATACCATACTGCTTCAGCCTGCTGAATACCTCGCGTAGATGCTGCTCATGTTCCTGAGGGCTGCGCGAATATATTAAATAATCGTCCAAAAAACAGTACACATTATCTAGTCCCCTGGTCATCTCATCCACGAAACGCTGAAAAGTTTGACCAGCGTTTCTAAGGCCAAACGTCATGAATGGAAATTCAAACATTCCGAATGGTGTCGTGATGGCCGTCTTTGGGATATCTTCTGGGCTAACTGGAATCTGATTATAGGCTTTTTCTAGGTCAATTTTTGAGAAAATAGTACATCCAGACAAACTATAACTAAAGTCATGAATGTGCTTAATCGGATACCTGTCAGGCACGGTACGGGCGTTCAACTTGCGATAATCACCGCAGGGACGCCATCCGTTGTCCTTTTTTGGGGCTAAATGTAGCGGAGATGACCAGGGGCTTTTAGATTCCCTAGCCGTACCACCTGCAAGCATCGCCTCGAACTCCCGCTTTGCTATTTTTAGTTTGTCCGGGGCTAGACGACGTGGGGGTAAGGCCACTGGCGGTCCCGGTGTGGTAATGATGTGGTGTACTGTGTTGTGAGGTAGTGATGTAGTGCGATGCATACCGGCTGGTCGAGTTAACTCGGGAAAGTCGTCCAGTATTTTGTGATACCGAGTTTCACCAGTTACCACCTTTACTGAGGAAATGCTGGCTCGAGCTACCTTCGCAATAGCTGTAACAGAAGTTAAATTATCAATTAATCGCCTATTGTGAATATCTACGGCAAGATTATAATAATTTAAAAAATCTACGCCTATAATTGGCTTGGTTACGTCAGCCACGACGAACCGCCACACAAAACCTCTACGCAAACCAAAATTTAGAGTTAAATTCACGAAACCGTAAGTTTTAATATTGGAACCGTTCGCGGCACATAATGTATAGTTCGTGCAGGAACGACGATCGCACAGCGCAGACCTCGGAAAGACGCAGAGTCGTGTGTCGATCAGGAACTGGATCTTCGATGTACGGTCCGTGGCAAAAAGGCGACCAGCTGCGTGTGAAGGGCAATCGTCAGTCGCCATTACCGACCGCCCTTGGAGTTTTCCGGTTTGTAGTCGCATGGCTGGATACACTTGGCCGCTTTTTCCCCGAAGTTACTATGATACCAGCAAAGCGGAAACTTGCGGTAGTTGGACTGCGATCGCTGCCTTGATTCGTCGTAGCGACCGCGAGATCTTGATCTGTTCCGGTTTCGATGCCTGTCCGGTTTTTCTGCCGTGAGTTTCTGCAGCTGCTTCCGTAACTCCGCTACCTCCATTGCTAGGGCGTTGACCACGGAACCGGGTACTGGGCTGTCTACTGCGGCTACCTTAGGCATTGAAGTAGCGAGATCATTCACTCGATCGGCTAAATCCGCCAGCTCTTCTAGCGATGCAGAAGCTGGTTGTCCAGCCAGAACCGTCTGGATGCCATGCGGGAGCCGGCTGATCCAAATAGTTTGCACGAATTCATCCGGAACGTTGATGGAAGCGAGGCCCTGCAAATGCCGCAAGAATTGGGAAGGCTTCCTATCCCCAAGCTCCTCATGCATCAGCAGCTGCTTGAGTCTATTCTCCTTGGACGTACTCACTCGCTTTATGAGCTCGGATTTCAGCTTTGCGTACTTATCCGTCGGTGGAGGGTTCACAATGATGTCCTTCACCTCCCTGGAATGCTGCATGTCGAGGTGTGCGATCACGTAATTGAATTTCGTGTTCTCATCCTTGATGCCGGAAATCGCAAATTGACCCTCTATTTGGGCGAACCAAATGTCAGGTTCCTCGGGCCAAAACGGTGGCACTTTAACTCCGACTCTAAAAACATCGATGCCTCTTATCGACACTTGCCCATCACTAGTGCTCGGGTGTGGTCCTTGTGGCAGGGTATATTGCGCATCTTGGAATCCTTTCTCCATTTTGTTCAGTATACGGGGTCACCAGTGTAGTGTCGTCGTATTGGGTGTGTTGCGAATAATAAGCCCAACTTACGGTATTTAACAGTCCGATATAATTTGCACACACACACGTATCAAGAGTACAAAGTAATAGACAGTCACAGCACAAGAAGATAGTAGCTTAGGCGGAGTAAAGTCCTAGGTAGGAAAGGAAGGATGCGATAGAAATTAAGCCAGAAGTAACGAAAGTAGTACGCGAAAACAGCGCGAGCGAATAGGCTAGCTAGCGGAGCAAGCGACATGCGTTTTGCGCGGCAAGCAAGTAAGCACTGTTCTCGAACCCACGAACGTGGTCAAGCGCGGGCGCACCGCTGGCGACCGCCTCGCTGACCGGTTCTATATTATAGTTATGCATCTAGCTAACATAGTGCGAGGAATGTGTCGATAAAAGTTATCGACAAATATATCAACAAACCGATATGAATCGCTGTATGTAATATAATGCCTTCTATATTAATATAATAAATATGAGTCGGGATATATATATTATAATTAAATAAAGGTGTATTGTGTGTCTGTACTGTTGTAATAAAAGTGAGGGAGATCCCTACAAAGTACATAACGTGAGATTAATAATAACATCGCCACAAACCTTTTACTGGTTTGAAACACTATTTTTACTGGGCATGTACCTCTATACTCCTATTATTAGGTTCGCTAAGGGTTTTGCAAAGAAGTAATTACATGATAAATGCCTTTAATTTTCTCATTGCTGTTTATTTACATCCTTTTGACATTCTAATTGGGTTGATTGTTTTTAAAACATGTCTAAAAAACGTCTTGTTTCGACGAGACGTAACTACGAGATGGCATCGGAGTAGCCCCTCAGGTTTGATAGACCACACATACTCGCTAAAGAACACCGATTCCTACCTATGATGATACGCGAGGCTATTGAAATTAAAAAAACATCCAAAGTTTGATAGAGAAGATGGATGGGCCATGTCACCAACCTGGGACCCCATTATTAGTTCTATCAAACATGAAAATGCGCTCATTTTGTGTGAATCGGAACAGCAATGATAAATAATATAAATGTTGTAATTGAAGGTAAGAACTATGATAAAAAGACGTTGAACATCATTAGACATCCCGTGACCATGAAGCCTGTAAAGGGTTCGAAACGTCGGGCTTAAATTAAAAAATATATATTTTAAATTTAAGCTGGTCGACATATTTCCCGGCACGCAAGGGAAATATGAAGCGACCACCTTAGTCCTCGGGGTGGCAATGCATCCGTGACCGACCTCCCTTGGATAATTTTATTCGTGCTTGGGAATAATTTGCAGGTGTCCATGGGCTGCAGTGGCCACTTAACATAAGCATAACTTGACTGCATGCCCGTTTACTGCCATCACGCAATAAAAAAAAAATAATAACACGATAAAATCCTTATAAAGTAGTTTAATTTCTATGTATAACATTCGTGTAAACCTTAGAAACTATTAGATACTTAACCTCAGAAACTATTAGATACTTATACTTTATAAGTAGTGATCGGAATAGGCTGAATATATTTACCTAAACTTTGCGGAACAGAGTTGAAAAGCGGAGACTCCATAAATAAATTAGTCTACAATTTATTTTAATTAATATTTTTTTATTTAATATTTATTTTATGTTTGACATGTTATAAATGTGTTATGGTTTAACCATAGTGGGACAGACATTTTTCTTCGTGATACATTTTTGTAAAGTTAAT
>DWLK01000003.1:0-14405 GCA_018245215.1 Celaenorrhinus cf. opalinus JZ-2019 | reverse complement strand
AAAGGATGAAAATGTTAATGAAACGATTTCTCCAGGTAAATTACATTCTATATCAAAAGTTTTTCATGAAAATAAATGCTAACTATATTCAAATTTAATTGTGATGTAAATTGTATATATTTTTGTGTTACTTATAAGTTATAAGTTATAAATAATGAGATTTTAAGTTATTGTAGTTTCATATTTATGTCATGCAATGGGTATAATAGAATATAATTTTTAATTTATAGATAGCCAATGGGAAGCAACAGAGAATTCATCTCAAGCACACAATGATCAGACAAGAGAGATGAATCGGCAATTAAAAGTTGTCTTGGAAAGGATTCCACCTAAAAGATTAGCACAACTATCATCGGAGCAGCCGGAATCAAAGCGCTCAAAGTGAATGATCACTGCCAATAATAGAGTTGACTTGACACGGGACAGCTCTGATGAAGAATTTTCAATTTCAGAAATGATAAATACTAACGGCGAGGTGGTAGGTATCTGCTTAAGTGACAAAAACTTTGAAAATGCAGGTCCTGAGCCACAAACGAGCTATGTCTGCTGCAGTGTCTGCTGATATTTTGTATACAAGGCGACCTCCAGTGCTAGTCCAGAGTTCAGACAATACTGCGGATGAATCTGATGACAGCTCCGAGGTTCATCAACAAAGTAGCGACGATGAGATACATTCAAACTCTCGTGAAGCATCGCATCGAGTAACTGGACTATCTGATAATCAAACAGTTTATCGTACGATGCATCCATCTTCTGAAAGAAATGACTCTGATCATCATCAGAGACGATCAGCCCCACATATTATCTCATCGATTTCTATAGTAGGCAGCCCTCGACCATCATTAACGGCCCATCATCAACCATCTCATTGGAAGAGTATACAATCTCATCGGATGTGTGCAACCCCTCATCCAATACACCATCCTAGGCCTGACAATCCAGTCAATCATCAATCATCTCATCCAATGAGCATACCATCTCATCAAACAGAAGATCTTGGGCCCATACGTTCATATCATGAACCGGTTAATCAAATGCCCGTATCATCCCATCAAATACATCATCCTACGCCTATTAATCCATTTAATTATCATCCATCTCATCAAATGACCGGACCATCCCAAAATGTTTCTTTTTCTACACCTATAGGTCCAGTTAACCATCAACCATCCCATCAACTAGATGGTCCTTGGGTTACACATCAACCAAATTTCGTACCAGAGAATGATCAAAGACCATCTGTCTCTCATGTGATTGATACAGCTCATTTCAATTCTAATTCAGAACTGCTCAACCAAGACATATATCACCAGCTTCAACAGGACCGAGATAATAGACCATCTACATCATACCCTCATTTATTTCAACAGCATATTAACCGTACGCAGCAGAATCTGATAAATCGGTGTTATTATTGCCATAAAGTTCAACCTTCAACCAGTGAACCAGCTGGTGAATCTGCTTCTACTGCAACAAATGTACAATCAGGCGTTGATATCTCTGATAATGAAGAAGATTTAGATTCAAATACTAA
The DNA here is from genome assembly GCA_018245215.1 of Celaenorrhinus cf. opalinus JZ-2019. NCBI lineage: Eukaryota > Metazoa > Arthropoda > Insecta > Lepidoptera > Hesperiidae > Celaenorrhinus > Celaenorrhinus cf. opalinus JZ-2019. The sequence continues at coordinate 12,871 of DWLK01000003.1, read as the reverse complement.
TTTACAAAATATGAAACAAAAGCTTCTATCAGCCACAAATGACTTTACCAATACTTGTTTTGCTATTTGTGATGATCTTGAAAAATTACAGAGAACTGCTTCATTATTGAGATCAAGGCCTAATCACGATTCCAAATCATACTTAGACATACTTAAAATATTGATAAATACACTGTGAGAAATATCTAACGAATTTTAAATATTAACGAATTGCATAGTAAAATTTATTAGATATTTCTCACCGTGTATAGGTATCAGTAAAATTTTAATTTACGTTATAAGTTTTATTAGTGTTTTAGTATTTTTTAACTATTTGTATCATTTAAAATTGTTCGGTAAAAAATAACATATATAATAATCTCAACCAAACCATTTGAATTGTTTAGATTTTTGCACACGGCGCCACATGACTTATAGGAAGTACTTTAAAATTGCGTTTATATTTTTAGTAGCTTAAGGCGTGTTCTCAATACATTTAATTTTATTGTAATATTAATTGTTTGTAATATAATTTTATAATCTCTATGTGTTTGTAATAAATGACGGCTATTGTACCGTGTTCGTTATTCTCATCCATCCCTCGTATTTAAATTTTCCCGCAATTTCTATAAACTAAATAAGTTTCTTTTTTTTTCAATATATTGGACTGCTGATTTGAAATTGTAGTGATATTTTACTTAACTATCATCTAAATTGATTTATGCGTAGAATCATAATCACTAATTATGTTAAATTGATAGTTTTACAATTAATATAATTAATGTCCATGAATTAGCATAATTAATTGTAGTCAAAGGAGTCTAAGTTGAATATTACAATCCGATTTCTAAAAAGTGGCTTTTTTTTTTGTTTAAGGAAAAATTTGCGTAGAAACTTGTATATTTAAAGCGATGACAACTTCCTTTAGTGATATCTCGTAATAACTGAGGTTAGAAGTGCAAATTGATAAGAGAAATTCGCTGAATTAATGGGTTTGTTTTTGAGTTAATTATTAAAACAATTGAGTAGTTTTATCTTCTTTTTCTTCTCCAGTATAGTCACGTGTCGTTTTTTGCTACAGTACATATCTTGGACATAACCATAATACACCTATTTCGTGTAACATTTAAATTTGTGTACTGTATAGTAAGTTTTAGAATAATTATATATCAGAATAAGAAAACTGCTGCCATCTAGCGTTTAAAAGATTCAAATTTTTGTTTTTCAGATGGAAAAATCGAGGAAACAAAAACATTTTTACGTGGTTTAGTTTATGGATATGCCTTTTAAGCACGTGGACAATTATGTCTGCGTGCCGCGGGGATGGATAGTACTAAAAAAATTAAGCCAAAACCGGGTGGTAATTGTTTACCCGATTAATGAAGATCGTGAAATAACGGAAAGTCGTGCTAAGCTACAAAAAGAACCAAAAGATAGCTGGAAAATGTACGCAGCTAAAATTCAATTTAAATCAAGTAAGTTGAAAAAAATAAAACCGCGAAATTCAAATTTTTGGTATTAAATTTATAGGAAAATTTTTCGTTTTTCAGGCTCTTTTGAGAGTGCAAAGGAGTTCGTGTGCATGATGAACAACTATGAAAATCTGACAGAAGATAAAGCATAATGAGTAAGAACATAATTTTACTATATTGTTCTAAGTTATTCAGGGTTATAATAATGTTATCAAAAGTTGCTACAGACGTCATATTCATTTATACTGATGTATTGTATTGAATATATATTCTAATTATTAATCATATTGGTAATGCTTGACATAAATATATGACTAATCAATATGAAAAAACAAGTACAGAAAATTACGTTTGTATAAATAATATTATTTGTGGTTAAATTTAATGATGTATTTTGAATTCAACTGTTTAGGTAAAGTAAATGATAAAACGTCACTGAGCCCTCACTATCAGTGTTGCCAATTTATAGAAAATTTCTCCAAACGTAGGGAATATTTTTTTATTTTAGTTACTTTGGCTCAACGCAATGGCAACATTGCATTTGAAAATAAGATATTACCTTTGATTTTTTATTTATTTTAATGTTAGAGTACAAATATATGTAAAATTAATAACGTAAAATTACGAAAATCTCATTCTAGTAAAGACTAAAACGAATCGTTTCGGTTTATTGTCCACTGACGCCATCTTTAAATTTCGGAGCAAATATAACGCGGATGGTTAAGCAGGTCGCACACAGTATTATGGTAGCTGCTGATGTAACTAGTCGTCTCATAAATTTTATTTATTAATATCAGTGAATATTATTATAAAATCAAAGGTACGTTGAAATGTTTTCAATTAAATTTTGTAATTATTATTCATATTCTTAGTTTATTATTTATTTAATAATTATCACTGACATTATATTGTGCAATGCGTTATGTATTTTAATTGAAGATTTAAATAACTATTGGATGTCTAGTTTTTATGAATTTTGGCTATGAAGTGAATATTTTTAATTCTGTTTTATTGCCAACTTAATATCAAAGTTATGTTTAAAAATTTTAAAAAAGTTTTTTCGGAGTAAATATAAGTGTCAAAGTTAATTTTTATATTGTTATTAAACAACAGGAATAATACAATAGCCCTGATTAAACAAAATGATTAAAAAGGATTAAGAATGATTTGATTTTTAATCATTTCAAATCATTTAAATCATTTCTAATCATAGCTCTGACAGACAATTAACATATAAATTTATACATTTTAATCATGTTGAATCATATTGTTTAACAAGGGAGCCCATTTAATTAGAATTTGATCCACCAAAATGTTCCCCGATATATTCTAAATAAAATTAAATAATTTACATTTATTGTATAGGTTATCTGTAGTAATGATCCAGTTTTTTAGTTGACAAATTGACAATAAACAACTCACAGTCTTTTTTATCCATTTGTTATAAGTTTAAAAAAAAATAATTAAAAAATTTTGTTGCCCGTGTAATTATTTCAGTCTAACGGTTTTAAGTTTTAAATTTGACAATTAATATTTTAGTTAATGAGTAAAAAGTCTATAAAAGTATAGATATTTATATTAATACTGTACACAGATTATGTCTTCTAGGGTACGGTATTAAGTAAATGACAAATCACTTTATTACAAACTTGTATGGTTTGTGTTATGGTTATAACTTATAACTTTGACAATATTGTACTTCAACAATTTTAATGAAGTTTTTTAAAAAAAATAAAGTATTTATTAGAGCGGCTTTAAGGGAGGGTATATATATTTATAAATATATCTAATAGAAGTCAACAATACATGGAGCGTAAATTTCCCCTTCTCGATTATTCCTCGGACGTAACACACCCGCCCATATTCAAACTTCACGGGCTAGTGATATAAATATCTATTTTTTCTTTTTTTTCAGATGTCTCAAGACGAAAACAAAAAAAACAATAAACGCTCAGCTGAATTAACGTCAACGGATACGCCCAGTGAAAAGAGACACCGCCCTACAATAACAGAAAACTTCAACTATAATGTTATTAATCATCTACTGAATGAAGAGGAAGAAAACTTTGATGAAAATATGTATGAAAATATCGAAGCGGCAATTTGGTGGTGTGATTTTTTAAAAGATACTATAAATGAGGCACGTATTAGATTTTTAGACTGTCGTCAAAGATTATTGCAAACAATGGAGGATATTAACACATCAGACAACTCACATAGTCATGTTTTTTCCTCAATAAATGTAGAGGATGTGACAGAAAATACAAAGGAAGTGACTAATTCAGATAATGATAAAAATACAGAAAATTAAACTTTGAAAACTTTAAGTGGTGAAGTTAATGCTGAAGTGCTTTAGATGTTAAGATAATAACAGTAACTACCAAAGTGTCAAGTGCTATAATAGTAGCGTTCTAAGATAATTATTATGCGGCTGGAGCAATTATAGCACAAATCGTAGTAACAATTTTATAGGCAGAAAGCTTAGGTCAATTGTTCCATCCTTATAAAAACTATTTCAGTGCGCTACTGTGAATTATATTTTTCTTAACGAATGCTCAATTTTCGCGAATTTTTTAACTTAAATGGGTTTGTCTTGTAAGTATGAAAAATCACGATAATTGAGCATACGTTAAAATTAAAAACATAATTTATACACTAAAATTTATTTTCTTTCAAATTTTTACTTAGATAATTGAATTGCATAATTTTACCATATCATTTAATATAATTCCAAGGGCTCAAGCTTAATTTTTTATAAATTTCAGATGATCCCAAGCTCACGTCAACGTTTATTGGAAATTCTCACTGGAAAAGTTCAGCCTACAACCACAAAGCCAGTTCAAAAGGATGAAAATGTTAATGAAACGATTTCTCCAGGTAAATTACATTCTATATCAAAAGTTTTTCATGAAAATAAATTCTAACTATATTCAAATTTAATTGTGATGTAAATTGTATATATTTTTGTGTTACTTATAAGTTATAACAGGCATAATTTCCAACGCGAAATTTGATAAAATCTACAATAAAAAAACAATAAATTTTTTAATGTGCATCATTTGTTATACAAAATTTTACTATAAAATTAGTAAAATTAGTTTATAGATTGATTATACCTTTTTATATTAAAGGTAATTGCCTTGTTTGTATTATTCATCTAATAGTTCCTATCCTGATAATCTGTAACGAGTATAAATACGTCTCTACATCATATCGATCATGATGATCGGTAGCTAGTCAACAAATATCATTTGATTTGCTAAATTTGTATAGAAATCGAGATCAGTAATCATCAGCTACCTACTGCATGTACTGTAAGTCGCTAAACAATCAAAATGATAATAAGGTCTTCGCAGTAATACGTCACACTTGACGATAATATAATGATCGACGTACGCAGAAACGCTTAGAATCGTTCAGAGTGTCAAACAATCATGTTGGTGCGCGAAAATCTACTTGTGTTTCTCGTTGTTTTAGCTAGTGTATCATGTAAGTAGAAAATATTTAATTTATATTTATTGTTGTTTTAATGAATTATTACTTAATTTTTTTTCTTATCTAAGCCGAAAATGGACAAGTGGAAAATGGGACTAGAAGACCAATCCGGGCGGGAATTATAGTGAATCAAAGTAATAACACTTATTATGGAAGACCAGGTACTTCTGTATACGATACAATCATATCCAATAAAAATGTTCATTCATCTAATGATGGGTCAGATGATGTTCAATCTCGTACCGTTGTCATATCAAATGGGGATCAACCGGCTCAAGTGTACGTAGAACGCAGTGGAGAACCTGACAAAATGTACATAGTGCCTGCAGGACCTCCAAAGCCAGCACCACAATACTCAACCCAACAAACGTATCAGCAAGTGCCTCATCGTGTCTTTCAATATCATCAGTTTCCAGTTTATCAGCAAAGCCCGTATGATTACACTCAACAGTTTAACATTTTGAAAACCAAAATGCTTAAAATGGAACGTACTCTGAATGAAATCAAGGGTTACCTGAATCAAATCACTCCAACTATCAGGAACCTCATCAACCGTAAGAAATGAGGTTGAAGTTAGAATGAGTTTTGCCGAAAATTAGTAATCATTTAACTATAATCATTTATTAGAAAATTGTATGAAAAGCAAATAAACTCATTATCAAACGTTTTGTTTTATTAACTTGTAACCTTTGCATGATATTGCATGACATCACTGAAGCTAATTTAAAAAGAACGATTGTTAATTGACCTGATTGACGTAGTTGACATTAATTGTCAGTAGTTAAAATTTTTCAGTGTTTTGATTATGAACATTAACCAATCACATGATGTTGTAGTCTGATAAAATAGCATATTAATGTTAACGAGTACTAAGATTATTACCTTAGGATGGAAGCTCATGACTTAAAAATATAATTTGTTGATTTATTTTGCTGCTTATTATCAAAGTTATTGATGTAAGAATAGCGTTGTAGAGTTGATTGGTTCAAAATTGTAGAACAAATGAAACAAAAAGCTTATCAGAAAAGTATCCTGCACTTCGTATTATACTATTCAACAATAAATTGCGTCTAAACTCAAGTGCAGGAGGCACAAAGTTGATTGATAGGCACGTAAATAAAACAGCCATAATGATTTCGTCACGTCAACAGTAATGTCAACCAGCAGGTCGTGCGCTGATTGGCTCAACGAATGATAAACATGTTACTGTCTTTGATACAACTTATCAGTGGTAGTAGTTGACTGGTTGTATTATAAATGAAAAGATTTTTTTTCAATTCTATAATATATTTATTTGAAAGAAAAAACTAAAACTGGAGTAATTAAACTGTACTGATAGGTATTTCTGTTTGGAACACAAACGTAACTCGTAACCTCAATATTCAGCTTATCACACCTATGACCTGTTTTGTGATAAGAAGCTGTTTTATAAGCGGCGGACCGCTCAGAGAAGCTACAGTCGGACTTGTACCGGGAACCATGTTAGCTGCAAAAAGCGCCCTCGGGCTACTCGCAACTCTTCTCATCTTATCATGTAAGTAATTGTATAGTTAATTTTAATAAACTATAAATAATAGCACATGTATCTTTATTGTGATTTTTAAATAATTTTAGTGGATAGATCTTTAGTGTTGTTTTATTGTTTTAGGTGCTCAAGCTCATCTAGTTTCGGAAGAGAAGAAAACAAACGATAAAGCGCTAATGACCAGTACAAATGCTACTCCTTCAACGTCCGACAATAAAATAGCATCATTTTATGCAGAAATGAGAAAAGCCCTTGATGACATAACCCGACAACAGTCTATACATCCAGAGAGCACGATTGACACTTATCACACTGGGCGTGAACCTTTCGCTGAGCCTAGAATTGGTGGAAGGTATGAACTGTACCCAACAATCACTAGAAATTACCCAATGATTAACGTGAAACCTGTTCCTGGACCTGAACCTTACGGAATGCCTGGACCTTACGGAATGCCTGGACCTTACGGAATGCCTGGACCTTACGGAATTCCGGGACCTTACGGAGTACCTTTACTTGCTCCTGCACCTGTACCTTTTGCTGGACTTAGACCTTACGACACATCTAACGCTGGACCCTTGTTTCACATATTCTTTACGCTGAATCGGGATTATATGATGGATATGGGCATGAAGATTCCAGTGGAAGATTTAATCGAAGTGTATGACAAAATAATTCGTCTAGAAAGAAATCGTAAGATTAACTCCATCTTAAAAAAAAACTCTAGTTCCAATTGATGCCAATATATCTGAAAAACGGAAACCCGTGAAACAAAACAGCTCAACTACAGAACCTAATCCTGATAACTCCGGTGCGATTCAACCTCCAGTTTCAGCTGACGCCAAGAAACTGGAAGAACAAAAATTTGTGGACTCACTTTTTTCAAACAAAGAGTTTAAGTCTTCTTTCAGCTACACTTCACCTACAGCTGTGGACATATAACTTTCTAATCCGCCAACTTAAAATGTATAAAACTTTATATAGTTATTGTCAAGCTTAATGTTTTAGCGATACACAACTAATTACTAAACTATGTATGTATTTTATTTAATTTTGTATTTCTGTCAATAAATTTATATATTTAAAAAATAAATGACTGGTTTACTTTCTTTAAGAAAATTTTAATAGTAATAAAAATTAGTTAGGATGAAACAATCATTAGGTATTTGGTTAAACTATAAAGAAAAGGGCCTTGTAAGAACAATACCATAATAATTTCAACTCTTAATAACTCGATTAAAATCAAAGTTAACTATCTTACGAATTAATTAATTTTATTACTATTATACTAAGGGCCAGTTTTTCAATCAATGATTTTGCCACAGCAGAGTTTTCAAAATTGTCAACTTAATGAAATAAATCATAAATATTCTGAATAAGGAAGAACAAATAAGGAAAGATTAAGAAACTTAAAAAGAAATAACTAAATAATGAAATTATGAAAGTATTTGTGTTTTATTTTCATAAGTTGGCAGTATTGAAAACTCTGTTTCAGCAGAATCATTGATTGAAAAACTAGCCCTAAGGGTAATTGTCAAAAAAAAAAATTATCTGAGGTATATTCATAAAATGTCAGAATTCTATCGAAATAAATTTTATTTTTGTAAAATTTTTTACAAGCATAAGAATTTGTAAGAGTTTTTGAGAGTTGATATTATTATAGAATTATTTTTACAGGGTAAAGTTTGAAGCTGATAGAGTTGTTACGCCGAAGATATACAACTTAGTAAAAATTCTGATTGGTAGATTCTTATATTGGTAAAGGTATGATAGGTATACTTTTTATTAATAAAAGTATTTATGGGTTTAATTTATTAGGTTTTCTTACGATCGGCTTATCATTTATCATTGATGTGCCGTAAATTTTATGTATAGTTAGATAGATCCGGTTGATCAAACAGAACATCGATAAGTCATTGGTAGCGCCTATACGTGATAATATACCGACTAATCTACTATACCTACTAAAGTGATTGGAAAAAAAAAAAAGATATTAACTGACAACAAGTCACATAGACTAAGTTATGACTTATGTAAGTCAATATTGAGACAAAGCTACTTTTAATTAGTTAAGTAATAACTTACATCAGCATATTTTAATCCTTGCAGACGAATTAAAATAGCTGAGCTCAATAAATTTGTTATTAGAGATAATGGACCGTAAATTCTGGAACATCCAGTCCGTAATTCCAGCACATTTATTCCCGTCAACAATTATTCAGAACCAATAAACAGTTGAAATGAATTGGGATCCCAAGGATGGGCGGGGCTTGCGCCAATAGTCGTGTAATGGCCGAATATGAACTACTCAAAGTAGGCTACTCTGTCAGTTGATTGGTTGATTCAGCCTACTTTCAAAGGTTATACTTTTCGCCACTAGTTGGCGTATCCAAATACTTGGGATCCCAATATTAAGAACTTACTTGTTTTCCCTGGACCTTGAAAACCACCGATGAATTAATACACGTGCTGATTGACCATTAAATTTATGAGGTTAATCACGGTAACGAGTAAATAATTTTCACAATTAAGATATTTTTATTTATCAATTTAATCAACAGCACAGAGTTAAACGAGGATTAACAGCTTGGTGATTTACATTAATGAATTGTAGTTAAATTAATAAGGAATACAAATTTATAATATTAGGAAAAAATATTGTGTGCTATATGGAACAAAACCAAAGCGTGAGTGAGTGCTTCCGGCGCTTGCAGTGGTCAGTTGGAGTGCGGAGCGCCTCTCTGCAGCCGCAAAGGACACTAATTTAATTGTTAAATAATTAATTTATAATTTAATGATGACTTAGTTTTGGGGCCAGGCATAAAAATTATTTGTTACAATAACAAAAAATGAGTTGCGACAATATATCGATATGTTGATATAGGGATAACAAATGATCTATTTTATGATAAGAACAAATGGGTTATAAAAAGTCATTTAAATGTTGATTCAACAAAAATTTCTTGTCGTTGTAACAGAATCTATCAATTGTTTTGTTTAATGAACTATTTGATTTGTTACTGTAAAGAAAATCTATTTGTTACAGTAACATATTTTTATGTTATCCCTTTATTTGTTATTTTAACAAAAAAATTTTATGAGTGGCCGAGTAAGGTGACAGAACTCTGTCTCAATATATTGCATAATATAACTTAATGTCAGATAGTATCTGAGATAAGACTCATATAAGAGCAATTAGACTATAAGATAATTTACTAGTCCTCTACAATTATTAGAATCATCATGGCAATCAAGAAATCTGTGTTAGTACTTCTGTTAGTTACTTTTGTATCGTGTAAGTTATTACAATAGTTCATTATGAGTAGAATATCTACGTAACTATATATTTTTCCTGTTCCCGCCACATTTTTAAATAAAATACTATAAATTTTCTGAACCTTTTCTATTATCTTTCAGGGGTTCATGCATTTCTTGAACTAAAAAGAAAAATGAATCCTAAACATTTACGTGGCTTTTTTGATAAAAAAAAATGTTGGCCAGCATGATTTGTCTATCACTACTCCCACCACTTTAATGTTTCAAACGTTCAACAAAATGGCGGAGACACAGCCTACGAAAAATACAGACTCTAAAGCTACATTTGCACATTTGACACGTTAAAATAATATTAAACTTCTCTTGGAATCAGTGTTAGAGCTCCGATATTTGGCTCTAGAAATAGAAGAAATTTTGTCGGCTCAAAGGATGGGAATTTGGGATTAGCTCAAAGACCAAATAAAATAATAAAATAGTGGACAAAAACAATTAGTTTATTAAATATTTCCTTAACATAACAACATATTAGCTTAATTGTTTATAAAGAAGTTTCATCACCAGCGGTAATTACCAATCGATTCACATTGTCCTGTGTGTTGGTTACACATAGTCAGGAATGAGCAGCCCGATTCACACTGTAACGTAAAAAATATTTTATATTAATATAGTACCCAGTATAGTTCCATATAACATTTATCAAAACTCTTCAGATCAATTTTATGCTAATAATTAATGTGCTGATTTCTACTTATTTTAAATTTATTTACTATGTCAGCAATAAGATAAATTTGAGTTTAACTTACCAAATCAGCGAGAACCGCCGAAATGATCACCGAGATTACTGCCATAATTATCACCGCTTTGATCATGGTGAAGATGTTTGAGGAAATGTTACAAGTATGATATCTCGCTGTAAGCTGATGCTCGTAGAACTGAGCTTTGCCTATTTATTCATGATCATTCATACTGGAGTGAAGATAATTAATCATAACAGCCTACTGTCAGCATAATAAATTATTATCAGTTCAATTGTTTTGGTTCAGGACAAGATAACGGAAATGAAACAGTAAACAATTGATATCATGCTTATCATGAAGCAATTACATGAAGTATACTAATTATATTAACGAAGGCTTTTAGGTATATAACAAATACTGAACTCTATGACCCCGAGCTTACATCAGTTATGAAGAAAACTTATATCATTATTAAACAAAGAAACTTTAGCTTTTTCAATGCTGCTTCGTAAAACTCTTAATGATTTTGATTATGAACTAGGATTCCATATGATTTCTCGTTTCACAATTCAAAATTTCTGTTCGCGTAAACTAGGAAAATTAAATAACTACACGCGGAAATAGATTATTAGGTATACTTATTTCAAGCGAAACATTATTCTATTCTGAAAAACTGACTAGAAAAATTTTATTTTGTGTCATATCATTGTTACAATACAATATTTATATATATACTCTCTCCCCGTTATAACTAATAGAATAAAGATAAAAAAAAAAAATTTACATTAACGATTGTCTATCGTATGGTTAGCAATTTCAATTGGCAATTACTGATATATTAACGAACTAAAAGATGGCGCACTATGATGATGTCATACATACCCGGATGTACTCAACGAAAACTCTTGTAAATTGAAACTACAGCGGGAGTCTAATGGATGCCTGGATTACTTAGTTAATCTCGTTTGCTTTATCTCCAGAGGGTAATTATTTTTGTCGCAAGGTCAATAAACGGCGGACTTATCTCGAATAAGTGCCAATAGCTTACGTCATACAGCTCAGCCCAATTTCATACCTAACGTAAGACCTATATAAAGTCTAGAACGATACGAAATTTTTCACAAGTAATTCAAACGTCTTAGGATCATCATGGTGCTCAAGACATCTGGGATATTCCTGTTAGCTATCATCGCCCTCTCTTGTAAGTTTTTATAATTATCTATTTTCATATATTTTACTATAAAGTGTTTCTATGGAGTGACTTCGCGCACGCGTTAAAATCTTTTTTATGGCGCTTGTATTGATTTTATTACTTTTCGTAGCAAGTTACGCACCATTTTGTTTACCATAATTCAGTAGAAATATAGGAAATAATATTTTAATTATAAATTAGTAAAATGATAAGTTTTTTATTTAAGCTGAAGTGAATTTATAGTAAAAGTAAATAGAATGATATCCAAAACGTAATTTTAATATTTATTGTGAGTTCAATTTTCTTTTTGATTTTAGTATCAGTAACTGCATATTAATCTATTAAATTAATAGATTAATAAAAGTATTAATTAATGTGACTAGTAGACTGTTAATTTAGTAGCTATTATTTAGTTTTTAATATGAAAAAGAATCAGTGGATAATAATTCAAAACTAAAATACTATTTAATTATAAAATAAAAAGATATAGACGTATTTATTGTAAAATTATATGTTATTTATTATTTATACATCTACTTTACCCCCTAAAATAAAATACATGGACTCCTGAAGTCAGTCACAATATCGAAACACTATCGAATTATTATTGTAAAAAAATCCACTAGAAGGCGCGCGTTGGCGTGCCAATAAAAATTTTTAGTACTCCAAAAAGAATGATGTAATACTGACTAAAGTTACAGCCATTCACTTTTTAATGTTTAAATATTTTTCTATTTCAGGGGTTGAAGCTTTTCCTGATTTGAGAGGAGAAATGAATCCTCTACATCCACGTGCCCTATTGGATAAAGAAGACGTTGATCCGTATGATAGTGGCATTGACAGTAAATATATTACTACGCCCGCTCCATCGATTGCTGATACTTTGACCGTGAACAAAATGGCCGGGACGCTGCCTGCCAAAAACAGACTGTCTGAAGGCCAATCAGTGCTTCTGGAACGTCAATCTAGAATTAAGCTGACTCGCGAGGAAATTATAATGAAATTTAGGGACTCTGTATATGAATCTAATGCTTATATTGAATCCGAGTGGGAATCTGCGTCCTCTGAGGATAAATACATATTTCGTAATATGCGTCATGCTTTTTGCGAGATGGCAAAACATATGGAAATGCCACATAATCTCCAAGACAGTGTGTGCCTGCCGTTTCCCTTCGATACTGAAGGAAAATTTTAGCCT
>DWLK01000002.1:0-14700 GCA_018245215.1 Celaenorrhinus cf. opalinus JZ-2019 | reverse complement strand
TAGTGAGAAATACAACTCTCAGACTACTATTTGCATTGTCTGTAAAGTTAGGTTTAGATGTTAACCATTTAGATGTAAAGACTGCATTCTTGAATGGTGATTTAGAGGAAACCATTTATATGAAAATGCCAGATTGTTATAATAGTAGTAGTTCAGTAAGTAAAGTATTGAAACTTAAAAAGGCTATTTATGGACTTAAGCAGGCCTCAAGAGCTTGGAATAAAAAGGTTGATAGTTGTTTGATTAGTAATGGTTACAAAAAATCTAAAATAGAGCCATGTATGTATATAAAGGATATAAACAATTGTAAAACCATTGTAACAGTCTATGTCGATGATTTTTTTATATTTTCCAATGATAAAATTGAAACTAAGAACTTGAAACAGACTTTATCTAATAAGTTTAGCATTAAAGACTTAGGTGAAGTTAAACTATGTCTTGGAATGAACGTAACCTTCAATAAAGGTAAAGGATATGTAACTTTAAGTCAGGAAACCTATATTGATCAACTTTTGTGCAAATTTAATTTAAGTGATTGTAAAACTGTTGATACTCCGATGGAGGTCAAACTAAACATAAATAAAGGTCAAGTAGGTGTAAATAGTCATGTGCCCTATCAACAACTTATTGGTAGTTTGATGTACCTGTCAGTTTTAACTAGGCCCGATATTAGTTACTCTATAAGTTTTTTAAGTCAATTTAATAATTGCCACACAAAGGAGCATTGGGAATATGCAAAGAGAGTATTGAAATATCTAAAGCAAACTAAATGTTATGGAATAAAATATTGTAAAGAAGGTAATTCAGAAATAACAGGCTATGTAGATGCTGATTGGGCCTCTAACTCTGTAGATAGGAGATCATATACTGGAATGTGTTTCTTGTTATCTAATGGTGTAATATCATGGGAATGTAGGAAACAGAAATGTGTAGCCCTCTCTAGCACTGAAGCAGAGTATATTGGTCTATCTGAGGCATGTAGAGAGGCATTATATTTAAAGGAATTACAATATGAAATAACGAATAAGATGTACACAATCAGCTTATTCAGTGATAACCAGGGTGCACAGAAGCTGTGTGCAAACCCAGTATTTCACAAACGTACAAAGCATATTGATATCAAATATCATTTTTGTCGTGATCTAGTAAAAGATAAAATTGTTAAAGTCCTGTATTTGCCAACAGCTGATATGCCAGCTGACATTTTAACTAAAAGTTTATGTTCAGCAAAACATTACAAATTTTTGTTACGTCTTGGCATAGTTTGTATAGAATAATTTTGTGTAAAAATTGTTTAGTGAATATTGCGATAAGTGGGGGTGTTATTTTGTTATCTGTTTGTATCGACAATATGACACATTACAAACTAGTAGCGCCATCTACCATATAGTATGTAATACTGTATGTATTTGAAATAAAGTTCAGTTCTTGTCTGTGATTCAAGCGTTTAATTCATTAGAGGTTATGCGCCCAGATTTTTAGTTTTTCTCGCAATTATTCTTGGATATTCCTAGTGGAAATAGTTTGCAGATTGAGATAAACTGTAATTAACGCTGTGACAGTGAAAATGACGTCGAACTACCTTGTCAGTGTGCCTAAATTGAAAGGGCGCGAAAATTACAGTGAGTGGGCTTTCGCGGCTGAGAATTTCTTAATTCTGGAGGGAATGTCTGATTGCATCAAGTCGGAGTCTGTACCAGCAGAAATAGGAGCAGCAGGTGACGCGAAAACCAGAGCTAAGCTGATTCTGACAATAGATTCGTCGCTGTACGTGCACATAAAAAGTGTACAAACGACTCGAGAGCTGTGGAAGAAATTGAAAAACCTGTTTGACGACTCAGGATTCACGAGAAGAATCAGTTTGCTGAGGAGTTTGATTTCCATACGACTCGAAAATAGCGTTTCAATGACTTCGTACGTGACCCAAATCATCGAAACAAGCCAAAAATTGAGTGGTACTGGTTTTAACATCAATGATGAGTGGGTCGCATCGCTTTTATTAGCGGGATTAACGGAAAAATATTCCCCAATGATAATGGCGATCGAGCATTGCGGCATACCATTGACAGCAGACGCCATTAAAACCAAGTTGTTGGATATGGAAGAAAGCGGAAACGGTGGTGACAACAGCGCCTTCAATTCCAGTGGCGCGTTTGCGAGTTTCAAGAAGAACCGGAATGTTGGTAGCACTGCGACCAAAGACAAAGCCCAGATGTCAAAGTCAAAACCAAAAATTATAACATGCTACAAATGTAAACAAACAGGACATTACCGAAACCAGTGTACATTTTCGAACAAAAATTCGTTGAATACAAATAAAAATGAACGTACAAACAGTAATGCGTTTAGTGCCGTGTTCCTGAATGGCGAATTTTGCAAAAGCGATTGGTATATAGACTCCGGGGCGAGTGTTCATCTTACCGCAAACGAAAAATGGTTGTCAAATGTGTCGCGGGATCTTATGATCAAAGAAATTGTAGTGGCAAACAAAGACAAAGTGCCTGTATTATGTACTGGAGATGTGCAGATTACGACAAAGACGCGCGCCTGTGAATACGATATTACAGTAGAAGGTGTTTTGTGCGTGCCAAAGTTGACTACAAATCTGTTGTCTGTAAGTCAACTTATATCAAAAGGAAACAAAGTTTCATTTAACAATGATGGTTGTCAGATTTTCAACCAAGCAGGAGTACTCGTAGCTACAGCTAGTCTGTTGAATGGAGTATATAAACTGAATATGCCTAAATCTAGTTCATTAGCTGCAGTGATGGTGTCCAGTGAAGTTTGGCACCGACGTTTAGGTCATATCAACAGCCAGTATTTAAATAAGATGCAAGATGCTGTACAGGGATTAACACTTGATAATAAAACTGTTATATCAAAGTCATCATGTGTTGCATGTTGTGAGGGCAAGCAGAGCCGCTTACCTTTTCCCAAAGAAGGTAGCAGAAGTACTGAGTTGCTACATATTGTGCATACCGATCTCTGTGGACCAATGGAAAACCAATCTATAGGTGGCTCTAGATACTTTATGCTGTTCATAGATGATTTTAGTCGTATGACACATATTTATTTTTTGAAAACAAAAGATGAGGCATTGAAATGTTTTCAACAGTATAGAGCAGAGGTTGAAAATCAACTCAATCGCAGCATAAAGATCTTGAGAAGTGACAATGGGACAGAATTCTGCAACAGCAAGTTTGACAATTTTTTGATGTCGCATGGGATAGTACATCACAAAACGAACCCATACACACCTGAGCAGAATGGTCTCTCAGAACGATACAATCGGACTATCGTTGAGAAAGCCAAGTGTTTACTGTTTGATGCAGGTCTCGAGAAAAGGTTTTGGGCAGAGGCAGCACACACTGCAGTGTACTTACAGAACAGGACTGTGACCACATCGTTAAATTATAAAACTCCTTTTGAGATATGGACAGGAAGAAAGCCTGATGTAAGTCATTTACGTGTTTTCGGTAGTACAATTATGGTACATGTGCCGAAACAAAAGAGATTAAAGTGGGACAGAAAGTCTGAAAAATGTATCCTTGTGGGCTATTCCAATGATGTCAAAGGGTACAGGATTTACAACCCAAAGTCTAATGTCATCACTACCAGTCGAGACGTTATAGTATTGGAGAAGATAAAGACAGAGAATGTTCTGGAGGTACAGGAAAATTGTTCAGATGAGGTGAGTATAGTTCCAGGGGGGGAAGAAGATCTTACACTTCAGGAAGATTCACTTGAACAATTGGAGAGCTTGAACGCAGATGACAGCGGTGAACTGTATGTACCTTGTGAAAATGATACATTAGATAGCTCTGAGTCTGGTACGACGGACAGTGAAAACTCCATTATACTCAACAATGTCAACCTAACAAGTGGTCCTCGGCGTAGGCAGCAGGCAGACCGATATGGATTTGCAAGTGCTTGTATAGAAGATGACAACATGTTAGCGGGTGAGATATCATTGCAAGAAGCCTTGGAAGGTCCTGAGAAACCGCAGTGGTTAGCGGCAGTACAGGATGAGTTGCAGTCATTTGAAAATAATAGTGCTTGGGAACTCGTAGATATACCAAGAGATGGTACTATAGTGCCATGCAAGTGGGTTTTGCGGAAAAAGTATGATAGTGAAGACAATGTGCGTTATCGTGCTCGTCTAGTTGCAAAGGGCTTCACCCAAAAACATGGAGTAGACTACACAGAAACGTTTTCGCCTGTAGTGAGAAATACAACTCTCAGACTACTATTTGCATTGTCTGTAAAGTTAGGTTTAGATGTTAACCATTTAGATGTAGAGACTGCATTCTTGAATGGTGATTTAGAGGAAACCATTTATATGAAAATGCCAGATTGTTATATAATATAATATAATATAATAATAATATAATAATATGTTTATTTGCTCAAAATTACATATTAAGTACAAAAAATAAAATATTCAATTATTACAGTGGCTTATAACTTTAGATACATTTTATTATACGCAGAACCTACACTAAGATCCCTTGTGTAGTAGGTGTCTGCTTTCCCTTCTTTGTGGCATGTTAGCCATACACTGATTTAGATTGAAAATTGCAATGGCTTAAAGTTTTAAAAGTAATTTTTACTGTGAACAAGCAAAATAGAAATAAATTTAATTAATAATTAAGTTAGTAAGTGTGTATTGGTGTGTGCGTGTGTTTTGTGTGTGTGTGTGTGTGTGTGTTTGTGTGTGTGTGTCGCAACCTGTTTACTTCATTCGATTATTTTGAGTAATTCCTCCGTTTTGTCATAATTTAAATTTTTCAGCCATTTGATGACTGCAAGTTTAGCATCCCTTTTTGTAAGAATTGCTAGTCCTTTTATAACTTGATTAGCCCGGTTATAGAGTAATGGGCCGAGAAATGATTGGTGATGGTGGGCAAGTTTGGTATTGAATTTTATTATATCAAATATTTTATGTTTCCTTCGTCTATTGAGTGGTAGTGCTAGGTGAGATGCATTTGCTGTGGCTTTTTGATGTTGGGATAAGATGAGATTTTGAAGGTATAATTGGCGGACAGTCAGAACGTCGCAGTCTCTATAGAGATCTGCGGTTGAAAATTTAGTAGGTTTAGATCTTATAACTTTTAGTACCATTCTTTGAGCTCGTTCTAATGTTAACATATGAGTACCACTGGCGCCACCCCAAGAAATATTGCAGTAGGTTATAAGCGACCTACAAAGTACCTTGTACACATTAATCATCTGAGCTTTGTCAGTTACATCCCTTAGGTGCTTAAAAACGTAAATTAATTTTCGCACTTTGCAAGCTAAACTATCTATATGAGCTTTCCAGGTCATTCTGGTATCTAAAATCACTCCTAGATATCGTATACATTGAACACATTGTAGTATGGGACAATTACATTTATTATTAGAACAGTTAGAGTGTGCTACAATGCTAAGGTTCGGTGATCTGCCACGTGCATTCGTGAATGCAATGAATTTAGTTTTATCAACATTAAGGGTGAGTAAGTTCTCGCATAACCATTTAGACACTATTTTTATACCCTGTTCTGCATAGGCTTTGACCTCTTCCCAGGTACTGCCGACAAAAACGAGTGCTGTGTCATCGGCATATGAGAAGATGCTACCACCTTTTAAATCTAGATTACACAAATCATTTACGTAAATAAGAAACAGACTAGGGCCCAAAACACTACCTTGGGGTACTCCAAAACTAACTGATTCATCTTCACTGATCCAATCACCTATTTTGGTCCTCTGTTTTCTACCCTTTAAGTAACTCGCAAAAAGTTCAAATGTTTTGCCACGTATTCCAATGCGTTCTAGCTTATTTTCAAGGATTGGCACAGAGACAGTGTCGAAAGCTTTTGCCAGATCTAGAAATACACCTATAACTTTATTTTTCTTATCCATTTCTTTAACAATAAAATTCGTAAGAGCTAACACGGCATTTTCAGTAGACTTACCTGCGCGGAAACCAAATTGGGATGGTGAAAGAATATTAAATTTTTCAAGGTAAGTAGTTAGTCGTATATTTATAATTTTTTCTAAAATTTTGGAGATGGAGGTAAGAATGGATATAGGTCTGTAATTTTCGACATTGTCTCTGCTACCCCCTTTATGAATAGGTGATATAATAGACGTTTTGAAAATTTGAGGGAACGAGCCGGACGAAAGGCTTAAATTACATATATGCGTAATGATAGGCACTAGTGTAGGAGCAGAATATTTTAGTACTCTTGTTGGAATACCGTCGGAACCGACCGCACAATCATTTTTAAGTCCTTTGATTAAAGCGTGAACTTCAAAACTGTTAGTCTCCAGCAAGCCGATAGAGTTAATTTGAGACGGAACATGAAATTTTATTCCACAGAGGTCCTTATCAGAATTATTAATGTTGTTAGCAAGGTTTCTTCCTAGATTTGCAAAGTATTTATTAATATAGTTGGTCGATTCAGAAGGATTGTCTTTTGTTTTAAGTATTTTATAATCCATGCCCCTTTCTTTTACTGTGTACGTTATATTTCTTATGGTTTGCCACGTTTTCTTTAAATTGTATTTGTTTTTTTCAAGCTCTTTACTATAATAATCAGTTTTTAGCTTTTTTAATAAATTTGTACAAAAGTTTCTATACCTAGAATATGTTAATTTTAAGATTGTATCATTAGGATGTTCTTTTAGGCGTAGGTGCATTTTATCTCGGTTACGAATACATCGAAGAACACCTAATGTAATCCATGGTTTTAAAATACGTTGATTATGTGATACTTTCAATCTGCGAGAGTTACATTTTATAACCTCTACTATTTTTTTTGTGAATAGTTCGGCTGCCACATTAATATCGAAAGATTGCAAGACATCTGTAAATTTTTTAGTTTTTAATTGTTCAGCTATTTTATAATAGTTCAATTTATTTATTTCGAAGGAAGTGTTATAATTTGTTGTTTTCTTTGCAATATTTAAAATGACAGGCCTGTGATCTGTAACAAAAGTGTTAAGTACTAATGTTTTGCATCGATATTTACTTTTTAACATTACGTGATCTAAGCATCGATTACCTCTGGTGGCAATTTGATGACTGGGCAGAAATCCGTGACTAGCCGTTAATTCTAAATAACTACTAGAGTTTCTATCTGTGTTATCAGGATGTATGTCGATATTTAAATCTCCTAAAATTATTTGGGTTTGAAATTTTTTATTATGTGATAAGACAGTATTCAGTGATTGTAAAAATAGGTCAGTATTAGAAAAAGAAGGAGATCGGTACAATGCAATTATTGACATTTGCGAATCTACAGTTATCACGAGACAGTTAGCTTCTTGAAATTTAGGTTCCGCTATTATCAAGTCTATGTCGTTTCTTGAGTATACAATAATGCCACCACTTTTATTAATACAATTGGTGTTGTGTGTTGCGGTATAGTTAGGCAAATTAGGAAATGATTTATTATTTTCTATCCAACATTCGGTTAGTATTATAATATCACATTTAAAATCTAGTCGATGCAAAAGTAACTCAAAGGCAATAAAATTCTTGTTAATGCTTCTAATATTCATAGTTAATATGTTAAATGTTTTGCTTTTGTTGGATGAAATAAAGGCTTTGCACGCTTCTGGATCACATACATTGGATTTTGCAATCGTAAAGCTGTCTATAAAATGGCACAAATCGTTTTGTTGTATGTTATCCATTACAATATGTATTTATAAATATATGGACACTCAATAATTTTGTTTGTTGAATCATGGATTGATGTAATAATCGCAGTTCGTAACAGGCAGGTTGTGTATAAATATTATAGTCAGTTGTATAAATCGATGTGTGATAGTTAGTATTGTATGAGTCGGTGTGAGATATTTGTATTGTAGAGAGTATTACGACGTTTTGTAAATGTATGTTATGTATATTGTGTAAGTATTTTTTAATTTTACAAAGTAATTTAAAGTTTAATGTTATTAATAAGTATAACAGAAATATTTTAGCGCCTAATCTAATCTTTGTAAGTGCACTATTTATACAAATTAGTTTTTTTGTTTAAGTTCTTCAAGTTGTTGTTCACTGGTGACCATTATAGGAGCTAGTCCTTCAGCTTTGCGTAAAAATACTCTTCCATTTATCGTCCAACAAAAAGCATAGTTATAAGTCTTCGCAATGTCGCGCGCAAGGAAAAACAGTCTTCTACCTTTTGGAGTAAGAAATTCAGAGACATATACTGGGGTTTTATTGTTGTCAATTCCTAGGGTGGTAGTATTTAATCGATCTGTTGTATATGTCCCATTATACTTCCTAACCGCTTGTTGAGTACTAGCTTTCATTATAGTGGTACTAAATTCCACCACTATAGGCCTTTCCCCGTTCGTCTTTGCTTTAGTACGGTATACATCTTTAATAGCATATGGTTGTGTTTGAATGTTAATTTTTGTGTGTAGTTTATCTATATAGGCGCATAGATCTTGCTTAGTTTCACCAGACTTCTGTGGAACGCCTCGAATTTCCAGACAGGAACTTTTTAAATGCCTCTCAGTTTCATCTAGCCTAGTTTCGAGACTACGAATATGCGATTCGCGTCCCAGCTTTTCTCCCTCCAATGCCACTATGCGCTTAGTCATTTCTTCGCATTTGTTTATGTAAAAGTCCAGTGATTTTTGCAATTCAACATTAGTCTTACGTATTTCGGTTAATTCAGAAAGTACTTTATTCAAAATTGACATTATTTCCTCTTGTTTGTCTGAGCATTGAGTAATTGTAGAAGGGGAAGAGCTGTTCGGGCGCTGACGTTTGGAGCGCGGTAACTTTGGATCCGAGGCTACAGTGGCTCCCTCTGAAGAGGTTTGTTTAGGTGGCGTTCGTTGCATAGTATTGGGCATTAGTGGTGACTAGGGCAATATAATAAATGTCTGTCTTATTTAATGTTCACCAGTAATTACTGTGCACCACTAGGCAACTATAAACATACCAATTGAAAACTATTAAAAATCTAATATCACACAGTGCCTCTGATATATTAGGAAAGTACCAGGCGTTCATACGTGTGAAGGAGATAGACAATCGCTTATCGTCAGATGAGATAAGATAAAGGAAGTGCCTCTGATTTGTTGTGCAACAGGTGGTTGATGGTTGCGCAGGCGGCGACTTTGATTTGATTTGCTGTTCAAGTGTGGGTAATGGCGGGTGGGTGGAGCTTCTTACTTGGTAAGAAATGGCCGCTGCAATCTGGGTCTCCTCTTCGTTTATGCACTCCTAGTATTTTGCTTTAATAAACTTATTTGAATTTTATAATTGAAAATTAAAAATAAATTGGCTACACTTTTAACACGTCTACTCGCAGTCGAGGTCCGGAGGGAAGGGGATGGAAAATAGATAAAAAGAAAACAAAATGTCTTACGCCATGCCTGTTTATTTCTAAAGAAAAACAAACTTTCAGCTATGATTACAATGTAAACTTAACAGGTACAATGTCATGATAACAAAAATACATAGCATATACTGTTTCGACCGGATTTTCTTTAGTTATTTTGTTACATTCAGCAAGAGCTGCCTCAAACTGTTTCATTAGGTGGTTTTTTCCAATGACTCCCGCCATTCGGTTGATGTTGAAATGCCCTTCTTCATCAGTAAATTTACCCTCGACACTAAAGCAGTGCAGGAATTTTTTACTACTTTCGTCACCGGACAGTTTCTTTTCAAATAGATTTCTAAGTGAATCTGGATCAGCGTTGTTCTTTTCAATACATGGTAAGCTAACTTTTTCCATTTTCACGATTTGATCGGGAAGTAGATAGTACTTTTCCTGTAAGTAAAAACGTACACGAGATGAAATATACTATCGACAATTGAAAGAGGGCGTAGATCTCATTTTCTTAGTGTTTCGAAATTTTTTTCAGTTCAAGTTACGTACTGAAATTTTGTAGATGTATATTTCTTTTAATTTTGTTTGTTATGAGACATTTCACTTGTTGAACAGGATTATTTAAATATAATAATAGTAATAATAATAATAGTAGCCTTTTATTCCTAAACATAGGGTTACAAGAAGTCCCTAAGTTCGGTGTGCCTTTTGGCATAGGCCTCCTCCAATTCCTTCCAATGGGTTCTGTCCCTAGCTACTCTCATCCAAAATGGTCCCGCTGTCTGTTTCAAGTCATCTTCCCATCTCCTAACTTGACGTCCCCTACTTCTTTTGCCGTCTCTTGGTTGCCATAGGGTGACTTGCTTGCTCCATTTGTTAATGGGGTGGCGTATCATATGACCAGCCCATCTCCATTTTTGGATGTCTATCCGGGTAAGAATGTCTGTGAGTTTTGTTCTTGCTCTTATGTCTACATTCCTGACTCTGTCTTTGGTTTTTAACCCTAGTATGCTTCTTTCCATGGCATATTGGCATTTTGTTAGCCTTTCTCTGTGGTGAAGTGTTATAGACCAAGTTTCGCAGCCATAAGTAAGAACTGGTAGGATACAGGTTTCAAAAGTTTTCTTTTTTATGTGGTTGCCTAGATCCTTGCTTTTCACTATTTCCTTCAGTGACCAGTATTTTCTCCATCCTTGGGCTATTCGCCTGTTTATTTCTTTTGTCATTTCGTCTGAAGGGGATATTATCTGCCCTAAGTATATATATTCTTTGACATATTCAATCTTTTTACCATCTACTATAACATCTATTTCCCTTGAGTTTGTCATCAATTTTGTTTTACTGGCATTGATTTCCAGACCAACTTCTCTACTTATGTTCGCTAAGCTCTGCATCATTTGTTGTATTGCTGTGGGGTTCTCTTCAAGAAGCACCAGATCATCGGCAAATCTCAGGTGGTTTAGGCAAGATCCATTAATGTTCAGACCTAAGTGATCCCAGTTTAGCTGTCTAAAGATGTGCTCGAGTACGGAGTTAAATAGTGCAGGGGAGAGAGGATCGCCTTGGCGTACGCCCTTTCTGATAGGAAATGATTCACCAGTTGATTCTAGTTTGATGTTGGCCTTGCTAAATTTGTATATATTCTTAAGTATTTCTATATAATTGCTCTGGACCCCTTGTTGGTCAAGGCTCTGCCATATGTATTGGTGCCTGAGGCTATCAAATGCCATTGAGTAATCTATAAACGCCAAGTAAATTTGTTTATTGTATTCGTTATACTTCTGTATCAACTGCTTAATTGTGTGAATATGATCTATTGTGCTGAAGTCTTTTCTGAATCCTGCCTGCTCTACGGGTTGGCTTTCGTTTAGTGTTAATGATATTCTTTCCATTATCACTTTAGCAAATACTTTATATATGTTTGATATTAGGGAAATTGGCCTATAGTTCCCAATATCGTCTTTAGGGCCTTTTTTATGTAATAAAATTATGTGACACTCAGTCCACTCTTCTGGAATTTGCCTTGTTCGTAAGATTTCATTGAAAAGTTGTGCCAGCACAGGGCTGAGTTCCTCTACGGTTCCCCTGAGCATTTCATTAGGTATCTTGTCTGGCCCTGGGGCTTTCTCTAGTTTTTGGGAATTTATTGCCTTGTTTACTTCTGAGGCAAGGATTTCAGGCACTTCGTCTTCCTTGTTTTCTTTTATTTTGTTTACTTCCGAAATCGTGGCCAATACTGAATCGAATTTATCAGAATACAACAAGCGGTAATAGTCAGTAGCTATTTTTTGAATTGATCGGCGATTAGTAAAGTAAGATTCGCGTTGCTTTATTTTCGATATCCATTCTTTCCCATGTTCACTTAGTTGTTTCATGGCCTTTTTTGTTCCTCCTGTTCTTTTTATATTTTCTTCCAAAACCCTATTTCTTCTCTCCTTACGGTCTTTCCTCATATTCTCCTTAATTTTCTTGCTAAGGTTTGTAATTTTTTGGCGTCTTTCTTCGTCTCCTTTATTTGATATTAGTGTTCTTCTTTCTTCTAATAGTTCTAGGGTTTCTTTGCTTAAATAGCTTTCTTTGCTTCTGGGTTTACTAACTAGCATCTCTTTCAGTTTGTTTTGTAATCTCTTGTATTTAATACCAGTTTCTGCGTCGGAGGTAATAATTTCTTTCAGTGATTCTGTTGTGCGGGAATTACTGGAATGACTGTGTTCTGATATTTGATATAACTTATTATTATTTACTAGGTTTTTCCTGGATCTTTTGGGTTGGTTTAGGCTTAGGCAGCTTCTCACCATACGGTGGTCTGTGTTAAAGTTGAGGTTTTTAACTATATTGGTATCCGAGAACACGCTTGCTTTGTTAGTTATAATAAAGTCAATTTCCGTTTTGAATTTTGCTCCTGGGGAGGACCACGTCCATTTGCTTTTGGTTTTTTTGTAAAAACGTGAGTTCATTAAATTAAGGTTATTTTCCATCATAAATTCTACTAGTTTCTGTCCATTTTGGCTTCTTTTGCCATGCCCAAACTTCCCGATTGAGGATTCTTCTCCAATTTGCCTTTCTCCAACCTGTGCGTTAAAGTCGCCCATGATTATTATGTTGCTGTTGCTGTGCGGTTTTATTGCTTCTGAGATACTCTCATAGAAGTTTTCTATGTCTGATTTCCCCGCTTGTTCTGTTGGAGCGTATATTTGAAATATGGCCCAGTTTTTCTTGTAACCCGGAAATTTTAAATGAACTGCCGCAATTCTGTCAGAAACTCCTTCAAATTCCAATATGTTCTTCTTAAATTTAGACTTTATAAGGAAACCAACTCCTTTATGTCCGGTTTCTTCTCCTTTGTGGAACATAATATAGTTGTTCCTCTCTTCTATACTTTCTCCTGGCCTTCTCATCTCGCTGATGCCCAATATGTCCCATTTTATGTTGGATATAGCTATTTCTAGTTCTTTTAGGCTCTCTTCTGTTCTTAGTGTTCGAGTATTCAGTGTACAGACATGTATATGTTCAGAGATCTTTTTGTCTTGTTTTATCTGTTTTATTTTCTTTTTGTGCATATTATTACTAGGTAGGTTTGCTTTAGGGTGTTTTGAATTATGTTTTGATATTGATGGAGGGTGTTTGTCTTCTTCCCCCACGGTGACAAGCCGGCTTGGGGTGCTGAGTGTTATGTTTGGTAATATGGTTGTTGGGGTTGTTTGGGTCCGGGTGTCGCATATTAGTTTTTTGAGAGATTTGATAATGAAGCTGATCTCCCGCGCTCAACGTAGTTCAGTATATTTGGTCTGATTATTTCTTTCGTTGCATTTTTAGAGGGGGCGTGGTTTAAGGTGTTCAATGTACTTTGGGTATCACATGCATTGGCTTTCTTTTGTGATGGTGCTTTCGGTGATCCTGAAGTCTCCCTTTTCCTCTTTTCTCTATTGCTTTCATGTATTTTCTTTATTATAATTTTGTCGTATTTTATGAACGCTATATTCCCCTTCTTCTTTTCCTCTTCAACTTGCAGCTGTAGTTGTCTACGTTTTTCTATTATTTCTTTAGGGTAATCCTCTTTAATATTTACACCTTCTTGTAGGTTAGATCTGTTTCGCAGAATCATATGTTTTTTCCACGTAGTTGTGAGTGAGACTAGAACGGGGCGATTTTTTCCGAGCTCTTTTTTACCAATTCTGTAAATATTGTTAATTTCGAAGACTTCAAAATGTACTCCCATTTCTATTACAATGTCTTTTATGTAATCTACTAGCTCCGTTTCTGTTGTTGCTTTTCCTTCTTCTATGCCAAAAAATACCAGGTTATTTTTGCGCTTATCCTTATCAACGAATTTGAGTTTTAACTCTAACTCACTTATTTTATTTTTGAGTTGGGCGTTTTCTTCGGTGATCGCTTTAAACTTTTCGTCTAGTGCTGCCATGACATTTTGTGTTACTGAAGTTGTTATAAGTTTGGTTTGTTGGTCTAACTTGTCATCTAGTTTTGCCATTAGGATTTCCATGCTTTTCTCCATCTTTAGTATTATGCAACACTTGTTTTGCTGTGGCAACACTTGTTTTGCTGTGGCAGCACTTCTTTTGCTATGACAACACTTGTTTTGCTATGGCAACACTTGTTTTGCTATGGCAACACTTGTTTTGCTATGGCAACACTTGTTTTGCTGTTTGTTATGTTGGTACTGTAGATTGCACTCTATAGTCTATATACAATTTGCATCAGAAGACACTTGACAGTATCTTTCTAAGTTGGAATGTTTACAATATGTGGTTGCTTTGTTCACGCAATTTAACACTTTTTGTAATTATTTTTTGCTAGTCACGTATATTGTTCTTTGTTGTAGACAATAGTTCGTATAACACACTTTGTAGGCACTTTTTTACACTGTTTATTCTTGTTTTTCGCGGAGCTCTGTAACGTGCGTATTGACAGATCGACGACCGGAACCGGATATATATATATATATATATAAATAACAGTAACGAAGTATTCATTTTGTGAGAAACGAGCGTATATATTATTTAGCCCTCTCGAGATCTTTAAAGTCGACAAAACCACCCATTTAGCCACCCCTTCCAGTAATGGCCCATAACGATCTTTATTGACAGACAGATAAAGTACATTTGAGTGAAAATTAAATGTTTTATTCATGCGAGTAAAATTTTTATTCCACATAAAAATCTGTGGTGATTTATTGCCATGGGATTTTGGCCGCGCTTATGGTAATAAATTTGATTACTTATTAAATCTATCGCGTTGACAAATGCACGGACTATGCGTACGGTACGTTTGGATACGCGATTTTTTTTGTATTTAATGGACGTATTTTTTTTTTCGAACTGCGCAATTATTATGGCTACAT
>DWLK01000001.1:0-15361 GCA_018245215.1 Celaenorrhinus cf. opalinus JZ-2019 | reverse complement strand
ATTAATATAAATGTTATAAATAATATATTAATATATATAAATATTTAATATATATTATAATATTAATATTTTAATTTTAATTAGAATTATTATAGATTATATTATTAATAAATTAAAATAATTAATGTTAGAAAAATGAATTAATATATAAAAAAAAAAAAAAAAATTAATTCTATGTAAAATTTTATCTATATAGATAAAAATTTATGATTTTTAGAATTTATTATTAATTTATTTTACATATAAATTTTAGTATTAATTTTTAATTATTTTAATAATAATTATTTAATTTAGTAGTAATTAAAATTAAAAATTTAAGAAATTATGATTTAGTAATATTAAAATTATTAACAATTTTTGTGCCAGCAGTTGCGGTTATACAAAAAATAATATAAATTTTTTTAGTTTTATATAAAATAAATAAATTAAAATTAAATAATAAATTATTAAGTGAAATTTTAATTTATTTAAAATTTTTATTTTTATTTTTGAGTTAAAAAATTTTTTTTATAAACTAGGATTAGATACCCTATTATTAAAAATTTAAATTAAAATGCTAAAATATTAAATATAAAAATTATTGAAACTTAAATAAGTTGGCGGTATTTTAGTTCATTTAGAGGAATCTGTTTAATAATTGATAATCCACGAATAAATTTACTTAATTTATTATTTTATATATCGTTGTTAAAAAAATATTTTTAAATAATAATAATATTTTAATATTTTTATAAAAAAATTAATTCAGATCAAGATGTAGATTATAATTAAGAATATAATGGATTACAATAAAAATATTTATGAATGAATTTTATTTTGTAATAAATAAATAAAGGTGGATTTAAATGTAATTTTATTTATTTTATTAAAATGATTAAAAATTAAAATATGTACATATTGCCCGTCGCTTTCATTTGAAAATTGAAATAAGTCGTAACAAAGTAGAGGTACTGGAAAGTGTTTCTAGAAAGAACAAATTAAAGCTTATTATTAAGTATTTCATTTACATTGAAAAGAAATTATTAATTTAATTAATTTGAAGGGGAATATTAATTAATAAAAATTATAATAAAAAAAATTTTAAACTATATTTATATGATAATGGGGGTTAAAGTATAATTTATAGAAAAAATTAAAAATTTTATAGTGAAATAGTATTGTAAAATAATAATGAAATAAATGAAAATTAATTATTTTAAAAGTAAATTTAAATTATTGTATCTTGTGTATCAGAGTTTATTAAAAATATTTTATATAAGTATAAAATTCTCGAATTTAAAAGAGATAATTAATTAAAAATTTTATTGTAGAATAAATATTTAAAATAATTAATTTGAAATGAAATGTTAATCGTTTTTAAATATATCT
This sequence comes from Celaenorrhinus cf. opalinus JZ-2019, assembly GCA_018245215.1. Classification (NCBI taxonomy): domain Eukaryota; kingdom Metazoa; phylum Arthropoda; class Insecta; order Lepidoptera; family Hesperiidae; genus Celaenorrhinus; species Celaenorrhinus cf. opalinus JZ-2019. Next base: position 13,993 of record DWLK01000001.1, on the reverse strand, counting down.
AGTTTTTTTAGAAATAAATTTAATTTATAATTTTTTATATTAAAAATTAAATGTTTAATTTTTAATATAAAAAATTTAATAAATTAAGGGATAAGCTTTAATTTAAATTTTTATAATAATAAAATACCTAAATTAAAATTTTTTAAAATTTATATTGTTTATAAATTTTATTTTTTTATAAAAAAATTTTAATAAAAATAAAATTTTAATTAAATAATTTAATTTTTTATAAAAAAATAATTATTAATAAAAAATAATTAGTTATAATGATAAAATTAGTATATAATAATTTTATAATAAATTTAATTTATAAAAATTATATTAAAGGAATTCGGCAAATATATATATTTACCTGTTTATCAAAAACATGTCTTTTTGATTATAATTTAAAGTCCAATCTGCCCACTGATTTTATATTAAAGGGCTGCAGTATATTGACTGTACAAAGGTAGCATAATCATTAGTCTTTTAATTGAAGACTTGTATGAAAGATTTGATAAAATATAAACTGTCTCTAATTTATATTTAGAATTTAATTTTTTAGTTAAAAAGCTAAAATATTTTTAAAAGACGAGAAGACCCTATAGAGTTTTATAATTATATTATTTAAAATTTATTTTTAAATTTTAAAATTTAAATTAAAATAATTATTTTATTGGGGTGATAAAAAAATTTATGAAACTTTTTTTTTAAAAAACATTAATAAGTGAAAAATAGATCCATAATTTATGAATATTAGAAATAATTACCTTAGGGATAACAGCGTAATTTTTTTTTTTAGTTCATATAAGAAAAAAAGTTTGCGACCTCGATGTTGGATTAAGATAAAATTTAAATGCAGAAGTTTAAAATTTTTGATCTGTTCGATCATTAAAATCTTACATGATCTGAGTTCAAACCGGTGTGAGCCAGGTTGGTTTCTATCTTTAATGAATTAAAATATTTTAGTACGAAAGGATTAAATATTTAAATTAATATTTAAAATAATGAATTTTAATAATAATTAGTAATTTAAATTTACTATTTTGACAGATAAATGTAATGATTTTAGAATTCATAAATATATAATTTAATTATATATATAGTATTGATAATAATAGATTATTTAAATATTTTTATTGGGGTAATTATTTTAGTTATTGGGGTTTTAATTGGGGTTGCTTTTCTAACTTTATTAGAACGAAAAGTTTTAAGTTATATTCAAATTCGTAAAGGTCCTAATAAAGTTGGATTTATAGGTTTATTACAGCCTTTTTCAGATGCTTTAAAATTGTTAAGAAAAGAACAAATATATCTTAGTAATTCAAATTATTTAGTTTATTATTTTTCTCCTATTATTAGATTAATTTTATCTTTAGTTTTATGAATATTAATACCTTATTATTTTAATTTAATTAATTTTAATTTAGGTATTTTATTTTTTTTTTGTTGTACTAGATTAGGGGTTTATACAATTATAATTTCAGGGTGATCCTCTAATTCAAATTATGCTTTATTAGGTGGATTACGTTCAGTAGCTCAAACTATTTCTTATGAAGTAAGATTAAGCTTAATTTTAATATCTTGTATTATTATAGTAATGGATTTTAATATAATAAAGTTTAATGAATATCAATTAATTATTTGGTTTATTTTTTTAATATTTCCTTTAGGATTATGTTGATTATCTTCTAGTTTGGCTGAAACTAATCGCACACCTTTTGATTTTGCTGAAGGGGAGAGAGAATTAGTTTCTGGATTTAATGTAGAATATAGAAGAGGAGGATTTACTTTAATTTTTTTATCTGAATATTCAAGAATTTTATTTATAAGATTATTATTTAGAATTATTTTTTTAGGGGGTTATTATTTAAATTTATTATTTTATTTAAAAATTATTTTTATTTCATTTATTTTTATTTGAGTTCGAGGTACTTTACCTCGATATCGTTATGATAAATTAATATATTTATCTTGAAAAATTTATTTACCTATTTCTTTAAATTTTTTATTATTATTTATTGGTCTTAAAATTTTTTTATTATAATAATATATTTTTAGTATATAAATTAATAGAATTTACAATTCTTTCTTAAGTTTTCAAAACAAATGCTTTTACAAGCTCATTAATTATTTATTATTAATTTAAATAAAGATAATAATAATAATAATAATAATTATTTAAAAATTAAATTATCTCAAAATTTAGAAATTAAAGGGTTTAAGATATAGTAAGAAAAGTAAATTACAGTTAAAATTTGACCTGTTAAAATATAAGGATCTTCAACGGAACGAGCCCCAATTCAAGTTAGTAAAATAACAGTTGATACTATTCTTCAAAATAAAATTTGATTTAGGGGATAAAATTGAATTCCTTGAATTTTTTTATTAAATGTAAATGGTAAAATTACTAAAATTAAAATTGATAAAACTAAAGCAATTACTCCTCCTAATTTATTAGGAATTGATCGAAGAATTGCATAAGCAAATAAAAAATATCATTCAGGTTGAATATGAATAGGGGTTACTAAAGGATTGGCTGGAATAAAATTATCTGGATCTCCTAATAAATAAGGATTAGTTAATACTAAAATTAATAAAAAAAATAAAATTGTAATAACTCCAATAATATCTTTAAAAGTGAAAAATGGATGGAATGGAATTTTATCTATATTTCTGTTAATACCTAAGGGATTATTAGATCCTGTTTGATGTAAAAATAAAAGATGAATTATAGTTAATATAAGAATAATAAAAGGAAATAAAAAATGGAAAGAATAAAATCGAGTTAAAGTGGCATTATCAACTGCAAATCCTCCTCAAATTCATTGAACAAGTATATTACCTAAATATGGAATAGCTGAAAGTAGATTAGTAATTACAGTAGCTCCTCAAAAAGATATTTGTCCTCAAGGTAAAACATAACCTATAAAAGCTGTTGCTATTAAAATAAATAGAATAATTACACCTACTATTCAAGTGTAAATAAAGTTAAATGATTCATAATATATTCCTCGTCCAATATGAAGATAAATACAAATAAAAAAGAAAGAAGCTCCATTTGCATGAATAGTACGAATTAATCAACCATAGTTAACATTTCGACAAATATAATTAACTCTATAAAAAGCTATTTCAATATTAGCTGTATAATATATAGTTAAAAATAATCCTGAAATGATTTGAATAATTAAACATAAAGCTAAAAGTGATCCAAAATTTCATCATGCTGAAATATTAGTGGGGGAAGGTAAATCAACTAATGAGTTATTTAAAATTTTTAAAATAGGGTGAGTTTTTCGTAAAGGTAAAAATTTATTTAACATTAGTTTAAATATCGTAAAGGACCATAAAAAATATTTGTAATTTTAACTACAGCAATTAAAGTAATTAATAAATAAATAATTATTAAAATTATTAAAAAATAAGTTTGTTTATTATATAATTTAATTAAATTAATGTTATTTTCATTGTTAAAAAAAATATAATTATTAAAAAAATTATTTAATTCATAATTATAATTTAAATTTATTCAATTTAAATTATTTATATATAATATTGTTAATAGAAAAATTAATAATCTAGCTCTTCAAAAAAAAAATTTATTATAAAATGAAAATGAAAATAATTCATTAGATGCAATTCTGGCAACATAAATAAATAGTACTAATAATCCTCCTAAAAATGTTAAAAATAAAATATAAGAGAATCAGTAAGTGTTAATTATTAATCCTGTAATTATACACGTAAAAAAAGTTTGAGTTAAGATTATTAATCCTATAGAAAGTGGATGTTTTAAAAAAATTATGAATAAAGAAAAAAAAATTATAATTAGTGATAAAAATATTTTAGTAATTTCAAAGAATAGTTTATATAAAAATTATAATTTTGGAAATTATAGATAAAGAATTTCTTTTTCTTTGAAGTTTTTAAAATAAAAATTTATTTTTGGTTTACAAGACCAATGTTTTTAATAAACTATAAAAACTAATGATAAATAAAATATGATTAATAATTTTTATTATATATATAGTAGGTAATATAATTTTTGTCTCTAAACATAAACATTTGTTAATTATATTATTAAGTTTAGAATTTATTGTATTAAGAATATTTTTAATATTAATATTGTATTTAAGATTGATTGAATTTGATATATATATATTAATAGTATTTTTAGTATTTTCTGTTTGTGAAGGGGCTTTAGGTATTTCTATTTTAGTTTCTATAATTCGTACTCATGGTAATGATTATTTTCAAAGATTTAGATTATTATAAATGATTAAATTTTTATTTATATTGATATTTATAATACCTTTATGTTTTAAAAAAAATATATTTTGATTGGTTCAAATGTTATTTTTATTAATAATATTTATATTTATAAATTTAAATATTAATATTATAAATTATTGTAATTTAAGTTATTTATTAGGATGTGATATAATTTCTTTTGGTTTAATTATATTAAGAATTTGAATTTGTTCATTGATAATTATAGCTAGAGAAAATTTATATAAATTTAATTATTATATTAATTTTTTTCTTTTTAATATGATTTTTTTAATGATTATATTATATTTAACTTTTTCTACAATAAATTTATTTATATTTTATTTGTTTTTTGAAGGTAGTTTAATTCCTACTTTAATATTAATTATTGGATGAGGGTATCAGCCTGAGCGAATTCAAGCAGGTATATATCTTTTATTTTATACGTTATTTGTATCTTTACCTTTATTAATAGGAATTTTTTATATTTTTAATGAAATAAATTGTATTATAAATTATTTTATAAAATTTTATGATATAAACTTATATTTTTTATATTTTTCAATGATTTTAGCTTTTTTAGTAAAAATACCTATATATTTTGTTCATTTATGATTACCAAAAGCACATGTTGAAGCTCCTGTTTCAGGTTCTATAATTTTAGCTGGGATCATATTAAAATTAGGGGGTTATGGTCTTTTACGGGTTTTAATTTTTATTCAACATATTTCTTTAAAAATAAATTTTATTTGAGTAATTATTAGTTTGGTTGGGGGATTTTATATTAGTTTGAAATGTTTATGTCAAATTGATATAAAATCATTAATTGCTTATTCTTCTGTAGCTCATATAAGACTTGTTATTGGGGGTATTATAACTATAAATTATTGAGGATATTTAGGATCTTATGTTTTAATAATTGGTCATGGTTTATGCTCTTCTGGGATATTTTGTTTGGCTAATATTAATTATGAGCGATTAAATAGACGAAGATTATATATAAATAAAGGAATAATAAATTTTATACCTTCTTTAAGATTATGATGATTTTTATTATTATCAGCTGCTATAGCAGCTCCTCCTTCTTTAAATTTAATAGGGGAAATTAGTTTAATTAATAGATTAGTAAGATGATCTTGAATAACAATAATTATATTAATATTAATTTCTTTTTTTAGAGCTGGTTATAGACTTTATTTGTACTCATTTAGTCAACATGGTGAATTAAATTTAAGTTTATATAGATTTTATAGAGGAGTTTCTCGAGAATATCTTTTATTATTATTGCATTGATTTCCTTTAAATATTATAATTTTAAAAATTGATTATTTTATAATTTGATTTTATTTAAGTAATTTAAAATAAAAATATTGATTTGTGGTATCAAAAATGTGAATAAAATTATCATCTTAAATTATTTTAAAAAATTATTCTATTTGCTTTATTAGATTTTTTTTTTTATTTATTTTTATATTAATTAATTTTTGTTTTATAATATATTTTATTATAAATAATATAGTATTATTTTTAGAGTGAGAGTTAATTTCTTTTAATTCAATAAATATTACTATATCTTTACTATTAGATTGAATATCATTATTATTTATAATATTTGTTAGATTAATTTCGTCTTCTGTTATTTATTATAGAAAAAGATATATATCAATGGAGTTAAATTTAAATCGTTTTATTATTTTAGTTTTATTATTTATTTTATCTATAATTTTATTAATTATTAGACCTAATATTATTAGAATTTTATTAGGTTGGGATGGATTGGGTTTAGTTTCTTATTGTTTAGTTATTTATTATCAAAATTTAAAATCTTATAATGCTGGTATATTAACAGCATTAATAAATCGAATTGGGGATGTTTTTATTTTAATAGTAATTTCTTGAATATTAAATTATGGAAGTTGAAATTATATTTTTTATTTAGATTTTATAAATAATGATTATACAATAATAATTATTAGAATAATAATTATTATTGCGGCAATAACTAAAAGAGCTCAAATTCCATTTAGATCCTGATTACCAGCTGCTATAGCAGCTCCTACTCCAGTTTCAGCATTAGTTCATTCTTCAACTTTAGTTACAGCAGGAGTTTATTTATTAATTCGTTTTAATAATTTATTAATTAATACTTTTATATTAAAATTATTGTTATTATTATCTGGAATAACTATATTTATAGCAGGAATTTCAGCAAATTATGAATTTGATTTAAAAAAAATTATTGCTTTGTCAACGTTAAGACAATTAGGTTTAATAATAAGAATTTTAAGAATAGGGTTGCCTGATTTAGCTTTTTTTCATTTATTAACTCATGCTATATTTAAAGCTTTATTATTTATATGTGCAGGGGTAATTATTCATTTTATAAATAATAATCAGGATATTCGTTTAATGGGGGGATTAAGTTTATATATTCCTTTAACTTCGTTATGTTTAAATATTTCTAATTTAGCTTTATGTGGAATTCCTTTTTTAGCTGGATTTTACTCAAAAGATTTAATTTTAGAAATAGTTATAATAAGAAATTTAAATTTATTAATTTTTTATTTATATTATTTTTCCACAGGTTTAACTATGTTTTATACTATTCGTTTATTAATATATTTAATAGTTAATGATTTTAATTTAATTAGTATTTATAATTTATTTGACGAAGATTATATTATATTAAAAAGAATATTTATATTATTATTTATAAGAGTAATTATTGGAAGAGTATTAAGATGAATAATTTTTTCTTACCCTTATATAATTTATTTACCTATAAATTTAAAATTAATAGTTATTTATGTTAGATTATTGGGTTTAATTATAGGTTATTTAATTAGAAATATAAGAATTTATTCAGTGAATAAATTCTTATATTTTTATGAATTAAGATTATTTTTAAGATTAATATGATTTATACCAAATTTATCTACTTATGGGTTAAATTATTATTTTTTAAATATAAGACAAAAAATAGTTAAAATTATTGATATAGGGTGAAGAGAATTATATAGAGGTCAAGGATTATTTAAAATTATAAAAAATTATACTGTAATTAATAGTTATATACAAATTAATAATTTAAAAATTTATATATTTAGATTTATTTTATGAATAATATTTATTTTATTATTTATAATTATTATAAAATAATTTAAATAGCTTAAAAAGAGTATAATATTGAAGATATTAGGGTGATTTAATAATCTTTAAATAATTTATAAAAATAGAATATTTTATTATTACAATGAAAATGTAAAGTTTTAATTAAACTATATAAATAGAAATATTAATGGTTTTAAACACTAAAAATTAAGTTAGCAGCTTAATTATATTATATTTCATTATTTAATTGGAATAAAAATTCAATAATATTATTAACAGTAATATACCTCTATTTGGTTTCAATTAATTAATAAATAAGGAGTATAAACTCTTTCTTTTAAGTCGAAATTAAATGCATAATAATTGCTTCTTATTTTAAGATAAATTGAATAATAAATCAATATTATTTGAATGCAAATCAAAAGTTTTATTTAAACTATAATCCTAAAATAAATTTTAATTTGTTCAATTTAGTATATTTTGATTTCATTCATGGTATAAACCAAGTAAAAGAATAATGATAAAGAAAAAACTAGTTTTTGTTCAATAAATTAAGTTTACTATTTTAAATGAATAAATTATAGGGAAAATTAGAGCAATTTCTACATCAAAAATTAAAAAAATTACTGTAATTAAAAAAAAATGTAAAGAAAATGGATTTCGAGAAAATGATTTAGGGTCAAATCCACATTCAAATGGTGAACATTTTTCTCGGTCTTTAAATGATTTTTTTGATAAAATTATAGATAAAATTATAACAATATTAGAAATAATAATAGGAAAAATAGATATGATTATTATTAAAATTATTACTTATATTAAAATTATTAAACTTTTTGATTGGAAGTCAAATATACTAAATATATTATATAAATAATTAATTACCTCATCAGTAAATTGAAATATATAGGAATAATCAGACTACATCAACAAAATGTCAATATCATGCTGCGGCTTCAAATCCAAAATGGTGTTTATTAGAAAAATGATTAAATAAATGACGAATTAAACATGTAATTAAAAAAATTGTTCCAATAATAACATGAAGACCATGGAATCCTGTTGCTATAAAAAATGTTGATCCGTAAACTCTATCTGCAATAGTAAAAGGAGCTTCATAATATTCAAAAGCTTGAAGAATTGTAAAGTAAATTCCTAATATAACTGTAATAAAAAGTCTTTGTTTAGTTTGGGAAAAATTATTTTCTATTAATGCATGATGAGCTCATGTAACAGTTACACCAGAAGTAATTAAAATAATAGTATTTAGTAAAGGAATTTGAAAAGGGTTAAATGGAACAATTCTATTAGGGGGTCATGTAGCCCCAATTTCGATATTGGGGGATAAACTTCTGTGAAAAAAAGCTCAAAAAAACGAAACAAAAAAAAAAATTTCTGAGATAATAAATAAAATTATACCTCAACGTAATCCTTTTAATACTAAAATTGTATGTTTACCTTGGAAAGTTCCTTCTCGACAGATATCTCGTCATCATTGATATATGGTTAAAATAATAATAATATATCCTAAAATTAATAAATTAATATTAAAATTATGAAATCATTTAATTAATCCTGTAACAAGAGTTATTCTTCCAATTGATCCAGTTAAAGGTCATGGACTATAATCTACTAAATGATATGGGTGATTATGTGTTGTCATTAATTAACTTCATTAGAATATAAAGTTCTTAAAATAGAAATTACATAAGATTGAATGACCGCAACTGCGGTCTCAAGAGTTAAAAGTAAAATTTGAACAATAATTAAAAAAATAATTATATAATTAGGTATATTAATACCTGTTCTTCTAAGAAGAGTTAATAATAAATGTCCGGCAATTATATTTGCTGTTAATCGAACTGCTAAAGTTCCAGGACGAATAATGTTACTAATAGTTTCAATAAGGACTATAAAAGGTATTAGAATTCTAGGAGTTCCTTGAGGAATTATATGAATAAATATATGTTGAGAGTTATTAATTCACCCATAAAATATAAATCTTAATCAAAGAGATAAAGTAATTGATAAAGAAATAGATAAATGACTTGTTCTTGTAAAAATATATGGAAATAATCCTAAAAAATTATTGAATAATACAAAAGAAAATAATGAAATAAAAATAAATGTTGATCCATTAAATCTATTTGGCCCTAAGAGATTTTTAAATTCTAGGTGTAATTTAGAAATAATTAAATTTCATATAATAAATTGACGATTAGGAATTAATCAAAATGAGTAAGGAATAAATATTAATCCTAAAAAGGTTCTTAATCAATTAAGAGGAATATTAAATAAATTAGTAGAAGGATCAAAGATTGAAAATAAATTTGTTATCATTTTCAATTAATAGATTTTAAAGTTTTATTAAATAATTTATTATTATTGTTTTTGTTATTTATTTTATAAATATAGTAATTTATAATATTAAAAATAATAAAAATTATAATAAAAAAAAAAAAAGAAATAATTCAATTAATAGGTATTATTTGTGGAATAAAAGAATATTATAAAAATAATAATTTAAATTTGACATATTTATGTTATAAATTAACTAATTCTTTATAATTTTAAGTTTTCATTAGAAGTAATTGTTAATTTACTATAAAATGGTTTAAGAGACCAGTACTTACTTTCAGTCATCTAATGAATAATTATTAATTCAATTAATAAAGTTTTTAATTGAGATTCTTTCAATTACAATAGGTATAAATCTATGATTAGCTCCACAAATTTCTGAACATTGACCATAAAATAAGCCTGGGCGATTTAAAAAAAAATTAGTTTGATTTAAACGTCCAGGGTTAGCATCTACTTTAATTCCTAATGAGGGGACTGTTCAAGAATGAATGACATCTGTTGCTGTAATTAAAATTCGAATTTGATTATTTATAGGTAAAATAATTCGATTATCAACATCTAATAATCGAAAATTATTTTTTATATCTCTATTTTGAATTATATAAGAATCAAATTCAATATTTGTAAAATCTGAATATTCATATCTTCAATATCATTGATGTCCAATTGATTTAATAGTTATTAAAGGGTTATTTAATTCATCTAATAAATATAATAAACGAAGGGAAGGAAGAGCAATAAAAATTAAAGTAATTGCAGGTAAAATAGTTCAAATTATTTCAATTATTTGTTCTTCTAATAAAAATCGATTAATATATCTATTAAAAAATAGTATAATTATTAAATATCTTACTAAAACAGTAATTATTAATAGAATAATTAAAGTATGATCATGAAAAAAAATAATTTGTTCTATTAAGGGGGAAGCTCCATTTTGTAAATTTAAATTAGATCATGTTGCCATTTCTAAAAAAAGGATAAACCTTTATAAATGGGGTTTAAATCCATTACATATAATCTGCCATATTAGAAATTTCTTAAAATAGGTAATTCTCTATAAGAATGTTCAGCAGGAGGTAAATTTTGTAATCATTCAATAGAAGATGGTATATTTAAAGGAAATAAAATAATTCGTTGATTAATTATTGATTCTCAAATAATTATTATTATTATTAATATTGATAAAAGAGAAATATAGGAACCAAAAGAAGAAATAATATTTCAAGAAATATATCTATCAGGGTAATCAGAGTATCGTCGAGGTATACCTGCTAACCCTAAAAAGTGTTGAGGGAAAAAAGTTAGATTAACTCCAAAAAATATAGTAATAAATTGAATTTTTAAGTAAAATTGATTAAAAGTTAATCCAGTAAATAAAGGATATCAATGAATAAATCCCCCAAAAATAGCAAATACTGCTCCTATAGATAAAACATAATGAAAATGAGCTACAACATAATAAGTATCATGAAGAGTAATATCAATTGAAGAGTTAGCTAAAATTACTCCTGTTAATCCCCCTACAGTAAATAAAAATACAAATCCTAAACTTCATAATATTGAAGGACTATAATTTATTTGAGTTCCGTGAAGAGTAGCTAGTCAACTAAAAATTTTAATTCCAGTTGGAACGGCAATAATTATAGTGGCAGAAGTAAAATATGCTCGAGTATCAATATCTATTCCTACAGTAAATATATGATGAGCTCATACAATAAATCCTAATAATCCAATAGCTAATATAGCATAAATTATCCCTAAACAACCAAAAGTTTCCTTTTTACCTCTTTCTTGTGAAATAATATGAGAAATTATTCCAAATCCGGGTAAAATAAGAATATAAACTTCTGGGTGCCCAAAAAATCAAAATAAATGTTGATATAAAATAGGATCTCCTCCACCTGCTGGGTCAAAAAATGAAGTATTTAAATTACGATCTGTTAGAAGTATAGTAATTGCTCCAGCTAAAACAGGAAGAGATAAAAGTAAAAGTAAAGCAGTAATTCCAATTGATCAAACAAATAAAGGTATTTGATCAAATGATAGATTATTAATTCGTATATTAATAATTGTAGTAATAAAATTAATTGCTCCTAAAATAGAAGAGATTCCTGCTAAGTGGAGAGAAAAAATAGCTAAATCAACTGAAGCTCCTTGATGAGCAATATTAGAAGAAAGAGGGGGGTAAACAGTTCAACCAGTTCCTGAACCATTTTCTACAATTCTTCTTGAAATTAAAAGAGTAAGAGAAGGGGGTAATAATCAAAATCTTATATTATTTATACGAGGAAATGCTATATCTGGGGCTCCTAATATTAAAGGAACAAGTCAATTTCCAAAACCACCTATTATAATAGGTATAACTATAAAAAAAATTATAATAAAAGCATGAGCTGTTACAATAGTATTGTAAATTTGATCATCACCAATTAATGATCCAGGATTACCTAATTCAGTTCGAATTAATATACTTAAAGAAGTTCCTACTATTCCTGCTCAAATTCCAAAAATAAAATATAAAGTTCCAATATCTTTATGATTAGTAGAGTAAAGTCATTTTCGCTAAATAAAATGGCTGAGTTATTAAGCAATAAATTGTAAATTTATTTACGAGATTTTCTCTTTTATTAAGTCTTATATTCAATAATTAATGATATAAAATTGCAAATTTTAAGGAGTAAATAAAATTTTTCTAAGGCTTAAAGAGAATTTCTTTATAAATAATTTTGAAGATTATTAGTTTAATTTAACTTAAAACCTTAAAAAAAATATAAAGTTCTAAAAATTAAACCAAAAGAAGAAATAAAACTAAAAATTATTATAAAAAATAAATTTTTATTTTTAATAAAAATTTTAAATCATTTTAATTTTAAGTAATTAAATAAAATTCTAGAATAAATAATTCGAATATAAAAAAATAAAGTAATTAATCTTATTATAATAAAAATAAATGAAATAATATAAAGTTTATTTATAATTAAAAAATTAATAACTATTCATTTAGGAAAAAATCCTAAAAAAGGAGGTAATCCCCCTAAAGAAAGAAAATTAATAAAAATAAAAAATTTTAGAAATAAATTTATATTAAAAATAAATAATTGATTGATAAAATAAATATTTAACATGTAAAATGAAAAACATATAATTCTAATTAGAAATGAATATGTAATAAAATACAAAAATCATAAATTTTCACTAATTAAAATTGAAACTATTATTCATCTTAGATTATTAATTGAAGAAAATGATATTAATTTACGTAAAGAGATTTGGTTAATTCCTCCGATAGCTCCAATAATAGAATTAAGAATTATAATTAAAATTAAAAAATTTTTATTTAAATAATAGGACAATAAAATTATAGGGGTAATTTTTTGTCATGTTATTAAAATAAAACAATTTAATCAAGATAATCCTTCAATAATATTTGGAAATCAGAAATGAAAGGGGGCAGATCCTATTTTTATTATTAAAGAAGAATTAATTAAAATGGAAATTAAATTGTTATTTTCAAAATTTTTTAATAAAATTATTTTAATTAAAATTGAAAATAAGAAATTAATTGAGGCAATAGATTGGATTAGGAAATATTTTAGTGAGGCTTCTGAAGATAGTAAATTATTTGAATTAGAAATTAAAGGAATAAATCTTAATAAATTAATTTCTAACCCAATTCAACAACCTATTCATGAATTAGAAGAAATAGAAATTAAAGTACTAAAAATTAAAATAAAAATAAAGAATATTTTATTAGAATTAAAATAAAATGTAATTAAAAATAATTTTTTATAGTAGATAAAATTATAAATTTTATACAAGTTAATAAAATTATTTTTATGAATAATATATTTTAGTGTAAGATGCACAATAATTTTTGATATTATTAGTTATAGTTTAATTCTATAAAATATAATAAAGGTAATTTTTTTTACATAATTTATCCTATCAGAATAATCCTTTATTCAGGCACTTTATTTTTTAAAAAAAAGGTTATTCCTTTATATTTGGGGTATGAACCCAAAAGCTTAGTTTAGCTTATTTTTAATTTTTATATTTATATAAAATTTTATTTAAAATGGTTTAATTAATAAATTGATATAAGGATATTCAATTTAAATTTGTTTTCATATTAAATATTTATATTTATATTTATTATTTTAATATATTAATATTATAAATATATATATAAATACATTAATATAAATGTTATAAATAATATATTAATATATATAAATATTTAATATATATTATAATATTAATATTTTAATTT